>NMRA01000359.1:213437-327445 GCA_002633005.1 Phoronis australis | reverse complement strand
CAAACTATGTCGAATCCATCTGAAAACGGGAAGATAGCGTCATCTCACTAATAGGTGCCTACATACCAAATTTCATGAAAATCCGTTCAGGACTTTTGAAGATACAAAGGTAAGCGTAAAAAACTAAAATTGCCACTAGGGGACACACCGGTAGTCGGATCTGTCCGAAAGTTCGCACATGCCGTCCCATTCGTGAATGGAACATATGTGCCAAATTTCATGAACGTATGTCAAAGTGTTTTGGAGATAAAGCAGCGGACGCCGGACGGACGCCGCCCGCCCGGACGGACGGACAGAGATGACGGCATAATGCGTCCACATATAAATATGTGGGCGCATAAAAAGACATACTCAGCTTGAAAATAACATACTTTACGTAAGCTATAAGTTGAAAAACTGAACCAGAGATTTTATCAGCCATTTTATGAACTTTGCTCTTTGAGCCCTCCACCTGTCGCACAGGCAATATTTAGACAACAGCTTGTGGCAAAAGAGACCCGACATATCTTTTCCTCTGAAATCTCCCGTACACAGCATCCATACCTATATCGCGAGCTAGTTTGACAGCTTCGTCTGCATCTTTTACCACACCATCGTAGCCCGGAATGCAATTGACTTTGGCTGTGTTGGCAATTCTTTTCGATTCAATCTTGTCGCCCATGGCATGGATAGCTTCGCTGTTTGGGCCGACAAAAACGACATTATTTTCGGCCTAAGGGAAAAATGTGAATAACTATATGGAAGAAACACATGTTGCACTTCAACAATGAAATGTCTACAAAAATTTCCAAACATGATCCGATTTGAATAACGTTTTAATTCCCCATCATCATAATGTTAAAATAATTGTTTTATAGTTGCAGTATCATTGCAATTCTTAATATAATTGTGTTTCTTTCTGTTTAGCAATAATTTGAAAAAGTGAAATCAAAACAAGGTCATTTACCCCCAAAACAAATTGCTCTCACTAGAAAATACCTTTACAATGATTAGACTATTTCTGTTGCCATAAACATACAGAGCATTTAGGAGTCAACGAAACACTTCAAGAAATCATAGTGTTCGCTAGGCTTCCCAAAATTTATCGAAGGCTATCTTTCTAGACAACTCAATGTTGAAACCAACACTATCAGGACACACTTTGTTAGGCGAACTCAAAGTAAAACTGTGGGGCCCCTAACAGCATCATTGCGGTGAACCACACACTTTCCTCAGAAGACCAGACTGACCATCTAAACTACATGGCCAGGAACGCTGAAGAAGAAGAAGTTAGGCGATAAATCGGCACATTTTTTGTTTTCCTATTTACAAGCACAGAACGATGGGAGATTTACTGAATACACTACTTACTAGTTTTGCAGCAAAGTGAGTATTTTCCGAAAGAAATCCATAACCAGGGTGTACCTGAAAGATTACAAGATTACCGACAAATGTGCACTGAACAGGCAATCAGCATTTGGTTCAATTCACCTACTCATCACCACACAACATATGTTGAATGCACATCTTCAATGTGGACTCGTCATGTCTGCACACAATATACGTTGCAGATGTATCGCAAACGAATCTCTCAATTCAGTCCAACACATTTCCCCTCCGTCAGACAGTGACGAAAAGTTTGCAACTCGTTTTTGTGCAAACACGCGCACAACAAAATATCATACACCAACTATGACTGTTTGGTAAACATATTAACATGGGCGGCGCAGCACTGAAATGAGTGAAGGGCTAAGCCCCTCAGCCCTTTATCGGGTGCATAGTCCATACCCATAGGCGGCGCAGCACTGAAACAAGTGGGAGGGCTGTAGACCCTATGGTGCGTCGCCCATGACTAACAAAGTAATTTCAGGGCAATGATGGATCCCACCCACATACATTTACACATCAAGTACAAAACTTACAGCCTGTGCTCCTGTTTCCTTGACTGCATTCAGTATATTATCCATCACCAGGTAACTCTGACTAGTAGGTGCTGGGCCGATACAGACTGCCTCGTCGGCAAGTTGTACATGACGCTGTAACAAAGCAAGTGTACATCCAGCCCCCAGTCACTACTCTTAATTGTCTGGGTGGTACTGCATCCCGCATGACAAAGTTCATGGGCAGAGATAGATTTATTTCCACATATTGTTAGTACTTGAAAGACAATCAGTATTCCCTATAGTTCAAACAAAATACCTGGTTTTTCAATAATTCAAAAGTTGTCATGTCTTAAAAAACACTCAGTGTTTGTAACTTAGTGCTTCTTCATTACCTTCAATCATTCGACAAAACATAATTGTCACAATTGCGCATTTTTCAAGGGTTCCCTACCATTAGCGTAAATGCTCACGATTTCTTCAAAACACTGTCTTGTGGTACTTACACTACAAAACGTGAATACGACAAACAACTGGTTTATTATATGGTTTCAATACTGAAAAGTGATCACAGCTTTAACCTGTTAGTGTCTGTACAAAAGAACGAGTCATCGAAATACACTTGTTCATAAAAAATTTGTCACAGCATGCTTTAGAGATGTTGCGCAAAATACCGCTGTATACTAGTTTACATGATCATATATTAATTACCCTGACTATCTCATTGTTACTCAGTTCTCCAGCAGAGGGAGTGTAATTTTCCAAAACCATGGACTACCAGTATGATGGAATAAAACATATATTTCAGTAATCAAGGCTGTGCACAACTCACAGCATTGGAGTCCACGTCACTGTGTACCGCAACTGACTTTATCCCCAACCTGCGACACGTGTTTATCACTCGGCAAGCAATTTCACCTCTGTTGGCGATGAGAACTTTTGAGAATTTCTGGAAAGAACATTTGTATGCAGTTATTAAACAAAGGAAACCTTTTTTAAGAGCTACCAATTACTGGCTGATAATTGACCTATCGTCAGAATTGAGAGTGATGACTTAAGTGATCACTTAGAACCCAGGATTCTTGACACATCTTCGTATACAAGTCGCCACTTTACCCGACAAATCACAAGTTGCCGGGTAAAACTTATGTTGACTTTTCGCAAGAGGCAGGTGCGAGATTGATACTAATCACTTGGCAAGCCTCTCCTGATGTTTGAAGTCAGAATCTGCGTTTGCATTTGACATCTGAACTGGTGCACAGACACAATTACAATTCTAAAATATAGCTTGAAATCATCTCTGTTATCATGTCTGTTTGCAACATTTTTGCAACAATCTATTGTGTAACACAGTAATCAGTAACGTGAAACTTACTGCCTCGTTAGGATCATGTTTGTCGTTCCAGTAATATTCTTTTGATAGCTTTGATGTTGTGTAAACGCTTCTGTTTGATTCTAAGAAATAAAAAGGTCGGACCTGAAAAGAAGAAGAGATGCAATTAGGTCACTGTTTCGACATACAGTTCCAACTAAGGTGAAGAAAAAAGTAAAAAATTCAAAACTTTGCAATCACCTACAAGGTAGATTATTAACACAATTTAATGAAGAATGATATGCGACGATATATTAATGGATATAGTGTGCCAAATTTGAAGCTCAAGCAGGAACATATTACAACTAACTGAACAATTTCCTTAATAAATCACAATGACAACCAGAAACATAGTGATACATAGGTTAATGGTGGGTTTAAACTTTTGGGATCAAAGCAAGGTGTCTTTTAAGGGCAGTTAGACTTGATTCTGTTGACGAATTTTCTACAACTCTGCTCAAAGCCACAGAGAAAATATAGTTTATTGCAATAAGTACAATCTACATAATTTAAGAATTTAAAAACCACGAAGTTTGTCCTGCAAAAATGGGCGTTTTCAAAAACAAAATAGAAATATCATGAATCCAGGGTGTAATACTTACAAGAAACAGTCTACCATTTTATCACTAATCAGCAAAACAAACTGATTAGATTTGTTAAGTAACGTTGACACTTGTGTCAAACTCAATAAACTTATTCAAAAGAGAAGCAGTTTGCAGACTCTGAAAATAACACTTCTCAAATGCTTTCTTCTTCGTCTTCTAATGACGCCATTCAATCAAACTAAAGCCATAACATGTGAAAAACATAACTTGACTTGGGAAATAAGGGGCAATACAAGGGTGAACGGTTTAGGTGCAAATTTAGATATGGCAAATCCAAGGTCAATGCTCTGAAGCAAGCAAGGACAGCAAGGTCAATCTTGTTCACACAGCAAGTCCTGAAGTGAAGGATAACAATAACAAACGTGACTGTTGAGCGTTGCAGCAAAGACAAACAGATACTTCTATTTCACTAGGTCAAGGAAAGTTTATAGTGGATTTTGATCAAATGATTACATTTTTGGAAGTTCCTGTGATAGTGAATTTCGCTTTTGTCCACAACGCCGTCCGCGAGCTGCAAAGCCGGGAAGCCATCTTCTGCATAAGTTCACGTATATTCACGACATACGCGAGATTTCTCCAGCAGAAATAGTCCCAAGTTTATTATTTGCGCATTATAAACGGTGCTCACTTATTTCAAAGTTTACATTCACTTTTAAACAACAATTGTAATTTCACATTTTTCGCGATAAAATAAGCCCAATTTAAACAACCAAATCTAGTGAGCAAAAATGTCTAGATTCTCCATTAGACTTATCTCCTTCCTTGTATCATTGTGCCTGGGAGCTCGAATGTTTACGTCTGTAGGATTTTGACATTCTCATCAATCTTGATTGGAAACCAAAAGCATTACCGGTGGCAATCAAGTGATTGCAAACTATGAACCAATGGGCATTGGTAAGTGTATAAAAAATTAGCGTTTTGCATGGATTTGACTGACTTTTATGCCATATGACCGGTCACTTACATATCGTCGGCCATGTTGAATTTTCGGGAAATCCATTGTGCAATGAGTAGTCTTTCATTTTCTAAATAGTGTTAATAGCTTGGGATAAACTAGGAATTAATGACATCTTTCATTTGAAATTCGTAGTATTTTCCGATGCTGAAATTCAGACTTCATAGCTTGATAATCAGAATAATGCAATACTGGCAATGATGGGGTTCAGCCAATCTCCAACTCCCAACTCGAGTTTCCTCACGTCCGATTTCGATTGGTGATGAGGTCGTTTATTAGACTTGACATTGTTATTGCTTTTAATGGAGATGTTTTTAGTAATAATGGTTGCAGTAACAACAAAAATGAAATTCAGTTCTCACTATTTTGATTGGAGTGTTCCCTAAGCACAAGTGGAGACCAACCGCATCTTGACAGACCTGGTTGGTTGAACAGTTCCTGACATGAGACATGTCTTGATTGATTCAGTTTCATCATGGTCATGATTCTCGACATTTCATTGTTACTCATACCTTTCCCTTCCCTTCTAGCAGTTAAATACTTGTTGTCAGGATGCTTATAATATACCCGTTATGGGTCTTTTTCAGGACAGAGCATTTGCAGAAAATTGAAAACCCCTTTGTTGGTTGTACAGTTCATTTCTAAGAAGTAGGAAAAGAAACCAAAGATTTGCCCCATACCGAAGAGGATGACTGTTCGCGGGAGCCCTGCTGGTGATAATCCACCTCAAGATGGTACTCAGCCTCAGGGTAATGCCCAACAGGTCCCAGCTCCACCTCAGTTAGCTCCGCAACAGCCAGTACAGGTAACCCATTCGTTTTAGAGTCTTCTAGGTTCTAAAAGCCTTAGCATCATGCCTTTGTGATAGTTGCTTTGTTGGGGATGGGCTTTTGGAGCTTTTGATTCATGTGAAATCCGACGTGCTCTTAAGATTCATGTTCTCAATGCTAACACAAAGTTCAGTTTACTAAATTACCAAAGGTAATTTATCTGGTGACCATTGTCAACTCTCTCATAATATTATACAAGTATATATTTTATGAAATACAGGATTAAAGCTCTAGAGTCGTCTATAAGCTGGTTACCAGTAAATGGATTTGCATTTCATGAATGCATTATTATGAGACTGCATTTGAAAATCAATAGTTCTTACAGAGAACTTAATCTGAAACGTGATAAATTACACTTAAGACGTCAAACACGTTAGCTTGTATGTAATACATGTTATACTCTTGGTGAATGTTCAAAATCTTTTGTATGACGGCATTAGGTCAGCAGAGGAGTGTTTACCATATGCTCACGTTACAGCATGATGAAACCAATGGTCATGGCGATATGGAGCTGCCCGAAGGTCAAGAGCCGGACTTTCCGCACTCTGAACTGGCTAAACTGGATGAGATGATCAATAAACCACGCTGGGTGGTTCCTGTGCTGCCGAAGGGCGAGCTAGAAGTCTTGTTGGACGCAGCTATAGACCTCTGTAAGAAAGGTAGGTATTTTCGTGCCTGATGTTGAGAACTATTGAACTGAGGTGTTATAAAATGTCATTTCCTTCTAAACAGAAATTAGAAGCCTAACTACTCATCCTGTCGTAAATATCTGAAATATTTCCATACCATGAGAGTAAGAATCAAATTTGTCAGAGTTTGGCAAACCCATCTCTTTGGACAGGATATCTTGTTCAAAATAGGTCCGATTCATTTCAGTTGCAAGTGATCTCTCAGCTCGGTTTTGCTGTAATAGAAACCAAGTGTTATCGTGGGAGAGGAAATTTTGGAACCGTAAGAAATTATCGGCCTATTTCATAATTTTCACATTTAAGTTGGAGTAGGAAGGAAGCGGCCCGTTAAACCACAATCCCTATGATGTCTTTGTTACCCTTCACTATCACATGCTTCACATGTGAAATGTCATGTTTAATGTCGCATTAAATACTAACTCCCAGTTAAAGCTAGATCAATAGTGGCATGTGATGCTGTCCTATTCCTCTTTTTTCAATGTGTTTTATATTTGTTGAAGAATACACAGAACATACAAGGAAAATAATGACAAACCCAGAAATCGCAAAGCATTATATCCATTTCTCTTATTAAGCTATAAGGCAAATTTTAGGTGGGCAATATGTCTCCTGTTGTTTGCTATTAGGTTGGGATGTTCGCAGTGAAGCTTGTCAAAGATTTTTCAAGGAAGGATTGACCATTTCATTCACCAAGATTCTCACTGATGATGCCGTTAGCGGTTGGAAGTATGAAATTCACGTGAGTATGTTCGTGAAACTGTCCGACTTGTTAACCATACAAGGACGTAGTAATGAGATGGCTAAAGGAATCGTTTACATTATTTTGTTGTGATTGTTTTTTATTATTATTTTTAGTAAGATATGATTGTCATGGTCCAATTCTGATTGCTTGCTCACATTTGCTTTTTTGTTGTGTATCCATCAGAAATAGAAGTTTATTTATAAAAACATAGCAGAAAGCTTGTAGTATGGAATTTTAACTTTGTACCATTCTATTGATTACGTCATGTGACCATGTCTTTTTGAATTTAACCAAAAAAATGAAAAGTACGTTCACACAAAAACAACAGTCTCAATAGCATGACCAATTTTTACACAAACGTTCAAAATGAAGTCTCAGAAACGCTGTTATAGTTTTTAAGGTTTACATTTTTTTTCGTAAAAAAACATAAATGTCATGTTTTATGTAGCCCCTCATGCAATAGTGGGTCGACTTAAAAACAGTTTGTAATTGCATTTTGGAGAACTGTGGGTACATAAAGTACATTATTTTAAGTTTCATTTGAATCTGATCAACCATTTTTGAGATATGATGTTCCGAAGTTAGCCAGGTTTGGTCATTTTTATAGGTTACTACTTTGACCTTATCTCTTACTTTTAGTATCTTCTATTTATTATTTTTTTATTATTTATTTTTTTCATCAATCTTTCCATGTTAGTTTCTTATTCATCATTGATTATTATTTAAATCTTATCTTTCATTTTGTAATTCTGTTTGTTTGTCTTACTGTCCTTGTATGTTTTTACTGAGGGTCCCCATGGAAAGCAGTGTGAACTGCTGGGGCTACCTTCAATGTAAATATTACAATGATAAATAAATAAAAAAATAAACGTCCACTTTGTTTGAATACCCCTCTACCTATGCTCCTTTAGAAATGCATCTTGAAGAACTCGGAGAAGTTTGTCGAGGTTGCTGTATTAAAATTGTCTCAAGACTGGTTTCCTCTCTTGGACCTACTGGCCATGGTTTTCAATCCCAACTCAAAGTAAGTATCACAGGAAACTAAACTTCTTGAAGTTGCATAATTAATTCAAGTTAGAAATTTAATGAGGCAAATCCACATACGGTAAATGCACTCTTTTAAGTAGCTGTAAATATCGCAGCGTCTGAACATTTATACCACCATAGTTGTTGCTGAGCATACTACTACGGAAGAGATGTTCATTGGACCACACTGATCGTGACTTAATGCGTTCTAGGTTTCATGTATACAACAGCACTCGACAATCTGAAACTGTTGTTCCTGGCTCCCAAATGGCTGATGATGAACTGTTTGCCAGACCCCCTGATGCTAGAGCTCCAAGGGTACGTTTTAGATTTTCAGTTCCTTCTTCATCTACGCAGTTGATAGTTGTGTTAGTATTCATCACGGTTTTACAGATTCGTTAATTATGGTGGTATTTGTTATATATACGTTGATGTAGTGACCGATGCGAGTCAATTTTTGAATGAACATGTAATTTTGTGTACTTCTAAACCAAGACTTTTCGTCAGGCTTCAAAAACATGTTAGGTTGTGTGTGTTCAAACGTCCTTAAACTGGAGTGCGTGCTAATATTTGGTTAATAAAATGAACAGCAGTGCATCAAAACACTTTCTTAGAAAGTCGTACTTTGCCATGGAAGTGCAAGAGAACTGAGTCCATAAATTTATAAGATCTATGCATCTCGATATTAGCGTGATAGCAAATAATTCACTTTTTACCAACAAATATGTTAACCGGTCTTCTTCCAGGGTTGGCTGGTCGATCTGTTAAACAGATTTGGTTCACTAGGCGGATTTCAGATTCTGTTGGACAGGTTTACTCAAGGTCCAGCTCTGTCTGTGCCCGTCTGTGCTGCTCTTGTCAGGTATGCGTACGCAAACATTCCTGAATATAGTTATCACATGGCACCTGAGGTTTTCTATTGCCTTTGCACTCGCGTATTGTGTATTTGTGTGTTGATGTTATTGTGTCGTTGGTCCAAGTGTCCACTCAATATTTCAAAAAGCCGTGATCGGATTTTGTTGAAATTTGGTACAAGCGTGAAGGGATCACTAGGGTGTTGCACGCCACTTTTGAATCTGCCCTGCCCCCTGGGGCCAAGGACAGGTCTTTTGAGTATTTTTTAGGGAAAATCGTTTCCGGATATTGAGGGAAATGATAGACGGATTTCAGTCAAACTTGGTACAGAGATATATGATGGCAATGCACAAGCACTAGTTGATGCTCGGGATGATTTGACCACTGCAGCACCCCTAGTGGCCATTTTGGTCTTGACTCGGGCTTTTCCAGTATTTTTGGAGCAAGAGTATTACTAAAATGATACATATAGAGATTCAGTTGACGGATTTCTGTCATGAAATTTGTCACAAGGGTGTAGGGCAATTGTAGTGTGGTGCATGCTGTATTTCAATCCAGGGGCCAGGGAGTGAGTCTTTCAATATTTTGATGGATTTCAATGAAACTTTGAGTTATGTGATGGTAATGCACCTTTGATTTTCAGGCAAATTTGACTACTCCAGTGCTCTGTACTGGCCATCACAATTCTTATTTCTTTGTTGAAAATTTTGAGATCTGTTGATTTTCTTTAACTTTTGGTTTGGTGTTAGTTTAGAAAGGTGAGGTACTTCCACTTTTTGTTAGTTCAAACTATTGCAGCTCCTTATACCTTACGTAAATCTGATAAGCACCTCTACCATTTGTGTTGTGCTGCTCCTGTTTTGTTTAATTCAGTACGATCATTTTGATAGTTAAGAGTCATTCTTAGGTTAATTACAGTAAAAAATTCTCCAATTTGGGACATAAGCATTTGATAAAATTGCCGTATTTCTATTTTTCAGAGGCTCGCCATATTGTTGCAAGTGCTCAAAATTTGATCATTTCTTTGTTCGGTGATAGCTACACCTTACAAACTGTGCTAAAAGCAATGGGAATTTTCCTAAGTAGTTAATTTTGTTGTGAAATTTGACGAAATGATATTTCTCCTGTCTGCCATATTGTGTCCCTAACTGAAGAAGTTTTACCATAGGCCACACTAAATAGCATAATCAGTTCTGTTCTCACCAGAATCCCTCATAACTTGGACTTGGGTAACTTTCTTTAAATTGTATAACGAAATAATTGTATACCAAATGTCAAAATACACACTTCACAACCAATTATGGTATTTTTGACCAAGTTTTTTAAATTTATGACTACAGCCGTATGTCAAATTGTCTTGTTTTTTCAAAAGGTCTGGTTGCTTTGCAATTGCCTAGTGAAGCTCGTGGTTGTTAAATAGTCCTTACCATATTTCAGACCGTTTGGTGTGTGCCATGAGCTGTTGACTCCCTACACAGTCGAGAAGTACTTTATGCCCGTTATAGTAAGTTGGGTTATGCAGAGTTTATTCACAAAAATGAACTGTGTTTCTGGTGTGTTTCTCAACCATGAAGTTAGACAAATTTGGTTCACCTAAATCGGTGGTTTCTGTCAAAAAACAAGTTTTGATTCAGGTCATTTATCGTTATTATATTGGTCTCGTATTGCTCCATAGTCAACATAAGTTTGATTTCTGAACTTGAAAGATCTGATAGATCGCTCTTTCTTCAGAAAATGCTGATAAATTTTCTAGTCACAGTTTGACCTTAAATTGTACGATACTGGATTGAAGTGATGACTAACTGTCAGCTCTTCCGGAGCTTAGTTATTGCTTCTATACTGAGTAAGAACAAATATTGTAACAATACCAATTTTATACCGGTACATTACCTAATTCAAATTTAAAATTTTTGACAGAAATTGGCAGTTAAATGCTGCTTTAAAGGACATCACCCTGTGTTTTACTAAAAGATCAGATCTTTAATAGCAGAATTGTTTGAACTTTTGAAATTGCTTCTTAGAATTTGCTAGTCTACTTTTCAGATTTTCCTGTGGAAAATGAATTCAAATTTTCTCTGATTTTCAGAAACTTGTACCTGACTTTCTGAACAAACTAACTGATGAGGATATGAAGAAGGAGTCCAAATCAGAAGCTAAGAACGACGCCCTGTCCAACATTGTAAAGGCCCTCAAATGCTTGGCGTCACGTGTTCCTGGCCAAGAAGAGACGGTGAAAAGTCTGGAAGTGTTTAGATTAAAAATGATTTTACGGTATGTACGTCAGCATTATTGCCTTCGAGCAGAATATATTGATGACCACATAATTTTTTCTTTGCATTTGTGGCAAGACAATTAACCAGTGTTGGATGATATGTGAAAATACCTTACTCATGTTATCTCATTCATGTCCATTAATGCTGATCAAATTCTCTTCTTGACTTGGTCATTATTTTGGGTCTTTCAAAAGGTAAAATCCAATGTTTGGTAGCATCAATCATCCCAGTTTTATAGCTGGTGCATTCTCGAGTTATCTGGTATTCTAAACAAATACTCCTTTCTGTAAATATAAACAAGAAGGTGTGTTATATGCTCTTTTGCTGACTTCATGATAATGGAATTTTGAATACTCGAAATCTGTTGTATATGCTGGGAATTTTCCAACTGGATCTTGTTGATGTGTCGTACATTCTTGAAAGCAGTTCCCACCATTCATTGATTTGAACAAGATTGAAATAACTGATGCTTAAGTGTTTTGTTGAGTATTTTGTCAGAGTTCAAAGAATGGTCTCTAATACATTGTGGAAACGATTTTGCTATTAAGAGGAAAATGTTAGCAAAAATAACGCTTTTTTCAAAGGCCAACTACTCTCGTACAATTGCTCAAAATTCCCCATGTTATTGACAGGTGCAAAGTACAAGCAAACAATATAATCAGCCATACCTGACAATAGTTTTCCACCTCATTGTTTCGCGTGAATAGCTCTTGCTATGATGGTGTTTTTTTGCTACAGATTGCTACAGATATCGTCTTACAACGGCAAGATGAACGCCCTGAATGAAGTGAACAAGGTGCTAACCAGTGTCTCTTACTATAGTCACCGACAGGGACAAGCTGAGGAGGACGAATGGCTCACTGCTGATAAGATGGCTGTATGTAGTCTTCATCTCTTTCGTATTCCATTGTAATTGTACGATTGTTACTCAGCCATGGTGTACAGCTTGATAGAGTTCGCTTATTCTGGGATAGACAGAAAGTTTTAATCTCCAGAACATTTTTTTTTACATTCCAGATTTGGGAAGTGTTGTCTAGTACGTCAAAATCATATTAAATCACTTTGAGTGTGTTATCGTGGTGTCAAAACCATTTGTGTTTTAGTGCAGAGCCATGTTGATGTCTCTACTCAAGCACTGTTAATAGTTTACACCACAGGCTTCTTATTGCGTTCACAGGAGTGGATACAGGAGAACAAAGTGCTGGACATTGTCCTGAAGGACAACCTGCATCAGCCTCAGTACGTGGAAAAGCTGGAGAAGATACTGCGGTTCATGATCAAAGAGAAGGCGCTGACATTGACAGACCTTGACCTTATCTGGGATGCACAGGTGAGGTCTGACCTCCGGAGACATGAGAATCTTGCGAGTAAAGCTGGTGTGGTCACGTGCTTGATTAATGTGTTGGATTTGGTTATCTCGTGAAGATCTGGCATTTTTGGTTTTACTAACAAACAGGCAATGTAGAGTTGTGAAATATTAAAACTGGGAAAGTATGGAAATCGACCATGAAAATGGTTACGGAAAGCTGTGTCTGACGCCCATGTATGGTAGGGTACTGTAAAGAACAGGGCTTGGAATTTTCCGCGGAAACGCGGATTTCCGCTTTTTTCAAATGTGCTTTCCGCTTTTTTTATAATATTTCTGCGTAAAAAAATCGGATTTGATATAAAATTTCCGCGGCAAATTCCTTTCTTACCGCGGCGTTGCAGACGACGTTCACCTCGAAAAGCGGAAGTTGCTCTTTATGTTCAGAGGAACGTAAATTGTCAACATTGCCGGGGCATCTGGGATAGCGTGGTGTGATTTTCAATGGCGTCTCGTGTTATTGTTAAGCGCGGCGACAAATACTACCGCTCTGCAGCCAGAGCCAGAAATGTGTGGTTGGGAGTGGACGGGCGAGCTAAAAGGACGCAGACGCATGCTACTGATGGTGGTAACGTTTTTTTTTTTTTAGTCCTCCCGATTTTTGTCGGGGAAAGGTTCACATTGACCAGTTCTAGGCTGGTTATCGGGCGATTATTTGGGCCGTAAAAGTTTCAAAGTTTCCGCGTTTTTTGTCATTGGTCATTCCAAGCCCTGAAAGAAAGGCAATGGTTGACATCTTGCTTGTTTTACCAACTACTGACAGTGAATTTGGTGCAACAGCTGAACTTTCTTTTGATACAGGTGTAATATGCATGGTTGTGCTGGTCTGGTCTTCAGTATGGGTTTGTTTTGCAGGCTGGTAAACATGACGCCATAATCAAGAATGTCCATGATCTGCTTGCTAAGTTGGCTTGGGACTTCTCGCCAGAACAGCTGGATCACCTCTTTGAATGCTTCCAGGTAATGCTGAATTCAAGTTGGACGTGGTGGTCATCAAACGTGTTCAACTATGGTCAGATAGTGTTCTCGCGGTAGTTTGTTGTAATGTTAAAACTGTCCTGGTTGTCTTTTCGTATGTGTTTTGTTTGCATTACTGTTTTGCATTAGGCTGAAAACAAAGAAGTATCCCTAAAGAAAGCAAATAATAGGCGTTGTGTGATTAGTAAAGACTAAAATATATGTCAGCTGGTTACTTTGTACTTAATAATCACAATATCGTTTACTGGCTCTCTCTGGTCATATCATTGGCTGCCAATCTCTGTGCTCAGTCCATGCAGTGAATGCCAACTTCCTGTCATCCCCAGGGGAGCTGGCATCATGCAGCTAAGAAACAACGGGAGAAGCTACTGGAGTTGATCCGGCGTCTGGCTGAGGACGACAAGGAGGGTGTCATGGCGTACAAGGTGCTAGGATTGCTGTGGAATCTAGCTCACAGTGACGACTGCCCCACAGACATTATGGACCAGGCACTGTCAGCTCACATCAAGATTCTTGACTACAGCTGCTCACAGGTAGGAGTGCTTGTAAGTCGTGGCCAGTCGAGGTTCTCAAAGAGGCAAGTTTTGTTAAAGTGCGCGGCTAAATTATTTTTCATCAAAAATAGCAGCAGCTGCCGATGATATGTTTGTTATCAGTGCTATAATGTTTATCGTCTGCTGTCAAGTTTCCTGTTTGTCTTACTTTGTCATACCCTATGCGTATTTGCTTTGCATGGTGTTCGTAGGTACTTGATAGAAAAGCTGTTTGTCAGTCACTTGAATGAATTTATTAGCAACTGCGATGAATTACGCTAGTTGGTTGGGTGCAATGTTGTCATTTTAGTTTCACTTTTTTAATTCATTAACGGATTTGGGCTTTCTAATGCCATGATGACTAGTTCGCTCATCTCTGACCGTTCACTGGTAATGGGTTAATGTGTTGTTGTTTGGTTCTTAAATCAAACAACATGCAACAGCGGCACAGTGGTGGTGCTTTAGCCCAGATACTTACACTTGCCTGTTCAGTTCGTCTGGTGTAATACCAATTCAATGTCTGAATATTTACAGGACCGTGATACACAAAAGCTGCAGTGGATTAATAAATTTGTTGAAGAGCTGAAGAATGATAAGTGGGTGCTACCCGCCCTCAAGCAGATTAGAGAAATATGTCAACTATTCACTGAGGTATGTTCAGGGTTACTCACAATAGTCGCAACGTCAGACATGGGTCATTCACAACCTCAATAATGGCCAATGACTGATGTAGTCTTGCAACGAGATGCTAGATTTCTTGTTCTGCATATTGCTATCTTTTGTTCTGAATATGTCACGTGAGGATCTAAAATGATTACCTACGTGTGGTATAGTAAACCTCTGTCCCTTTATACACTAACAAAACAATTGTGCATTCTTGGAAACTTAGTATGCAAACATGAACTGTTCTATTAAATTGACTTGAATATGCTTTAAATTATTTCTTAATCAAGGAACATTATCACTAGTTGTAATTAAATAAGTAAGCTGTGACAGGAAGATTATAACTGGTGCCTTTTTTAAAATAAGTGATACTGTGGTGCTTATGTACTGTTAGCATTAACCAATGTTACCAAGCGATGTCATTACTATCTAAGGCAACGTGAAACTTGACCGACACGACTGAACCAAGCACCAGGCATTGTTACAAATGTTCTCCGTTCCATTTCAGCCTCCTCAGAATTTCGGCCATTCTCACAAGACGCCACACGTGGTTTACCGTAACCAAGTGATCAACAAACTGCAGTCGCAACACTCTATCGTCATGCTCGTAGCCAAGAATCTAGTCGCTTACATGCAGAAGGCCAAACAATATGCCAAAGGTATGAGTCACAGGTTTGGTAGGGCAGGACTCTTTGTTTTGCGTAACGTAGCTATTTATATTACAAACTGGAACACTTGGAGGAATATTACTGAATTGAGCTCGTCGTGAAAAGTATCACCTTTCAAGGAATTGTAGTGAAAACTGTTGAAAAGTAATGCATTGTGATATTTTTGATAAATGTGCTAGTTTGCAAAAACTGCTGTTTTTGTATTTCTGTACTTTAAGGTTTTGATTGAGAAATAAAATGATTTCAACCGTTACTTTTCACTTAGTTGGTAACAGGCGTCGGCGAAGTAGTCGCGGTAAGATTTGAAAGTTATCAGTTGAATCCTAAAACCTAGTCTTGTTGTTTTGTTGCTGATTTTAAGAAAGTTGTGTTAAAATGTGACCGTTGTTCTTTTCCCGTGTTTTTGGCCAAATGTGTGACGAAAGACGTTTCAGTTTCAGAAATATTTCCAAAAATTTATTAAGTTATTTTGGAGTCAGCAATTCTTGAAAATCAGTCCTGTGGCTAACTTTTGTCTCAGAAATTACCAGTGGCTACCTGGACTGTAATATTGATCTTTAAGTTACCTTTGAAGCCGGTTAAAACAAATACTTGATACCATTTGTTAGATCACCGTGATGTCGATCCTGTCAACATACTTCCCGATGGACGCTTCAACCACAATCAGCAGGTTCAAGAGAGGCTCCGTTTCTTGCGTTTCCTGTTGAAAGATGGCCAGTTGTGGCTGTGTGAACCACAGGCCAAGCAGATTTGGATGTGTTTAGCGGAGAATGCCATCTATGTGTCAGACCGTGAAGCATGCTTTAGGTGGTTTTCTAAGGTAAATCGTGCTGTGGAAAATAAGACGTTAAGTTTCTGAAGTTTTTTTTAATATCGTGTCTGTACTTTGTAGACTTCTTAATGCAGGTCAGAACATTATTTTAAAGTGATGTCACCACACAAGTTATAGTTTATATTATTAGAATAATTATGAAACTGTATTGCGGTCTGTTATTGTGGCATCCATCACCATCAAAAATGGCAAATCTTTTGCTGATGGTTTCACTATATTGACTGAAAACATTGCAATAATTTACTGATTTCAGTTGCGAATGAGTAAATGCTACTCCAGTTAAAGATGATATGTTTCATTAAAAATGTGAATAATTTAAATTAGTAGCAAGCGCCACCTTGTGACTTTTTGGAGAGCTGTGTGTACAAGTATAATAAGGAAAAGATTTGTTTGTAAATAAAGTACAGCTTTAGAGAAAACATCACAACTGGTACACTTAAAAACAAGTGTGGATATACAGGAATCCCTTTTAATTTCATATATTATGCAATTGTTATTTGATAGTGACATGAACAAATAAAAATTGTTCCTTGTTTTATTAGGGCAACGGTGACATATTACCATACTCATTTACATAAAAATAGTCTCACAAAATAAGACTTTCGTGAGATTGTAATACTAACTGGTTCTCGCATGGTTTCCGGCACATCGGAAGACCCGTGATTGTTTGTAAACTAGTACTTTATATGCATATTCACAATTTAATGAGACATAGCTTCTCTAAATTGAAAAAACACCATCTCATCCACTGTCTATTGTCTTGGTTAGTTTCGTGAAATGCACAGTCTCGTTTTTACTTCCAGCTGATGGGTGAGGAGCCTGACTTGGACCCTGAAATAACAAAGGAATTTTTCGAGAGCAACATCTTGCTGTTGGACTCTGCTCTTCTTACAGAGAACGGCATGAAGTGAGTCTCTAGTCTTTGTAGGAAATCCTAGCTCCCTTGAGCACCACATTTCTGTTGAACAACAGTCCTAATCATGTTTAATTGTAATCACGGTTATCACTGTGCAATTGCGGCCACCTAGAAGTATTTGTAACTTTGCGTCTTGGGGAAAGAGAGTAGGCAATCAGTCTGCAGCTGTCAAGCATTGAAACTTTTCAGGGTCACATTCTGGTGTTGTTGCTTCAGAAACATGATGTTAATTATATTGTGACATGTGTGGTTGTTTGTAAATGGCGTTCAAGGATATTAAAGTTTGGCTCTGTAAGTGCAAGGAATCATTAAAATTCCAGAAATTTTTGTACTTGGTAGAATAACACTGTCGCAACCTTTATCTGCATAGGACTAATTCTATAGATAGACTTGGGAATTTATTGTTCAGGATTAGTAACAGTATTTGGGAAGTGATGTCAGTGATATTCATTTGTTCTTGCACTGCATATGAAAATCAATATTATAATGTTTTTAATTGCAGTTGTTTTGAGCGATTTTTTAAAGCGGTAAATAGCAAAGAGAATAAGCTGGAACCTAAAAGGCGTGGAGGTTTTCTTACAGAAGATGTCAACCTCATTGGATTGGATTATCTGTGGAAGGTAGAATTAATAATTATATCACTCTCTCGTGGATCATTTCATAATTAAACTTAATTGCTTCTAGAGAATTTTAGTACTAGCTAAAAGCTTCATGAAATTGAGATTCACTCATACCCAGGTGCAACATTGATGCTTTGATAAAGAAGGTCTGGTCTCATTGGAATCATCATGGTTGGCTCCTCAAGAATTGCAAAAATGTGTGTTGTTAAAGTAATGACTTGTTATGTCCAGTCTGTCTTGATGCTCCCTCACGGCAATCATGTGGCTAAATGCAATATCCAAGTTCACACGCATGTAACAGATCCTTCGGTGCGTGGTAACAAAGAGTATTTCGAAACTACGGATTCATTTTCAAGCTGACAGATGGTCATACCACCATAGTCATAGCTCAGTGTTGCAATGAGATGGTTTTGAATGATTCTGTTGCTATGGAGATTCATTGACTGCGGTGTGTACGATTGTTACCGTGAGTTGATTTGTATTTGTGTCGTAAATGAAGTGCTTTTTATATTCAAGGTTGTGTTGCATGCACCCGATGAAGTAGCTGACAAAGCCATCTTACTGCTGCGGGAAATTTACACAAATCTTGGGCCTCGTTTGCAAAATAGTGTGGTATGTATTTGTCCGTGTCATTAATATGGCTTGCTCTGTTCAGCATTGCTGCCCTCTGTTACGGATTTACCTGTATTTCGCATGTTTTAAGGGCATAAAAATTCTTGTTTCCTTTTAAAAAATCACTTAAAAGTAAACAATATCTTAAAATTAGTGGCATTGATGAACTTAGCAAGATCCACTTAGTTTGTGCGAGAAAAATCGAATAAATAGCCTGAAATTGTCGAGACCATGTCGGACCAATACAGGGTATACCAAATACCAGACATTTATACAGTGAAATTTGTATATTTATCCTGCTTCCCCTTTCATGGTTGTTCAATTGAATTTGGCGCGTGAATGACACTTTCACGTTAGTTATCGTCAGTTTTGGAAATCATATGAAGATGGCTGTTAAGATTACAGAATTTAGGAGACATACAGTCCAGGAAATTTTATTATTTTGGAGAACATTTCATCTTGCTGACTTTAGTATTGCATCCTGTATTTAATTCATTTCAGTCTTGGTGCCGGAATAAAATGTAACAGCGTATTTATATTTCTGAATAGGTCGAGATCCATGAAGATTTCCTGAGTTACTGCATGGACCGACTGCGCGTCTCCTATGACAACATGACTGTTTTGGAGAAGGACCCCTACAGCCAAAATCACGTGGACCAGGAGGCTTCTCGCATGATCCGTGTGATGACAGCTCTGCGTGAGTACCTGGCCGAGTGCGACGACGCCTATGGAGAGGAGAGGGCCATACTGCCCCTCAGTCGGTGAGTTGCTGGGACACAAACTGAGTGGCAGATTGGGGTTGTGTCCTGTTTTTTTTATTATGGCTGTAATGGCAAAGTCAACTAGATATTTACCTGCTTGGGAGGGAGGGGATAATGAATGTATGAATTGTTAAAATGAGACAGTGGTGTTTGATTTTAAGTTACATGTGAGCTGCAGCTCTTGTTGTAGTCGAAATTCGTTTCATGGAAAGAGCATATTTCTATATTGGAAGCTAGACAAGTCGTTCTTGTGTCGTAAGTTATTCCCACAGTCCATGTCAACCCAACTGAACATGAGGAGCTTGTGATGGGCTATGGGTAAATCCACCGTTAAGTTATGTGTTGCTTAGCATCTATTGTGTGAATGTCACGTTTGCGTGTTTCATTTCAGTGCCTGCCGGGGTAAGCACGTGTCCATTGTGGTACGGTTCCCCAATCACGGCCGTCAGATGGATGACCTGGAGATCTGGTCTCACACCAATGATACGGTCGGCTCCATCAGGAGACAAATTCTCCATAAGTAAGTGTAACTGGGTCCAGGTCACCACCTTCGAATGAGACCACTTACTGCTATAAAATTGGTCTCAACTTTTGCTTCACAAAGGCGACTTCTGCCAGTTTGCTTTTGTTCAAGACTGAGCGAGAATCCCTTGCCCTGTACAGATTGTCTCATTTAAGCAGGGACAGCAATATGGTTATTGGCAGGTTAGTGAATAGTGACAAAATATGGCAAGTTTCAATTGATGTAAACGTTTGATTCGTACAGGTTTTGATAACAAGAATTGCTGGTTAGATTTAGTCCTTAAGTTACGTGCTAATATTTTTCTAGGTTACGTGTTCACAACAGTAACCTGAAGGTGGATTTGTACAACAACGGAGAGCTGCTTGACGTGACAGATGACCGAAAGCTTGTCTCCCAGGTGCCCATTAAGGACAAAGCCGTGAGTATTAAATTCCTAATAAGCCTCTCAACTCTTGTCCAGAGTACATACAACAGTCATTTTTGTGTTAATAGTTTTCAGTTCCTGTTGCTGGACTTGTGTTTGCCGGGTCGGTGAAATTTTAATGGCACTTGTCAAAACATAATTTGTCATCGTCAAGGATGCTCACTATTTTTTCATGCTCTGAAACTTTAAAATTAACTTTATTTTTTATGAGTTCTCATCAAACTTGATCTCTTTAATATGAGGTGCATCAGAATAGTCTAACCAGCCTTGCCACTGCTCACAAGACTTCTTTCTCCATTTGTGTGATCGCAATTGTCTCAATGTGCTCTTTGCCTGTTTGGTTGCAGCTAATCACTGCCAAGCTGTGCCAGGTCGGGAGTAACATGCCATCCAGCCCTGACAGTAGCTCAGATGGGTCTGGTGGCTCACCTCACAACCCGTTCGATGGACCCAATATTGAAGCGGAGCAAACCCTGCCTGGTGTGGTAAGTAGTGACCTCTGTGGAACATCTACTGGGTTTACGGTTTGGGGTGAAGTCAATGCCGTGTCCAGTGCCATCCTTAAAGTCATTTGTTCTCGTTACTGCTGTCTGTCATTACTTAAAGAATGGAGAGAAGATAGTGTGATATTAGTGTGGTATTGTTTATAAACTACCGTATTCATCCGTGTTAACACCCAGGGCTTATATTTCAGCGAATTAAAAAAAAATAAACGTAAGGCAAACATTAAGCCAAGCATGGGTGTTTAAAGACAAACTTTTTCGAAATTCGGATTGTCATTCAGATTCAAAAAGTCAGTAAGAGACTGTAACATTTTTGTTTTCCGAATAAGATAAGGTTCCACTAAGACTCTTGATTGTCTGTTACTCAAATTTAAGCTAGATTCATATATTTTGGGAGTTAAATTTCAGTTGTTCACAAAGCCCCGGGTGCATTCAAGGAAGTCTACTGGGGGTGGGCATAAAGCTGAGCATGGGAATTTAAATTAAAGTGAAAGTTACAAAATTTTGTGAGTGGCGTTAAGTCAGACATGGGCTTTAATGCGTGTGCTGTATGTTGATTGTAAATGGATTTCTATTGACGTCGGATGTTGTTGTTTCAGCTGATGGCTAACGTCCACGATTACGCTCGCTTTTTCTTCCAAATTGCTGACATGGGCTGTCAACTGGGGATTGCTCGCCTGAGGGAAAGTGCTAGACAAGTTCTGAAACTCATGCCAGCTGGTGGGTAATCGTTGTTCTGTTAAATTGTTATTAGTATGCAGGGGATGGGGGTGTTTGGGGAACAAAGTTCTCGTTTACACGCTAGTGGACCATTGTTTTGCTAGGGCCATCTGGTGGTCAAGCTGCTCATTGAGTGCCACTTCTTCAATTATTGAAACCCTTTAAAAAGTCTTGTATGCAGCCAAAACAAGATGCCAACAGTGTTATGTATAATCCTCCTGTCGCTGTTAGGAGCAATAGTGGATACAGTCAACTTTCTTGCAGACATTATCATTCTAAAACGTTAAATTGTTATATTAGTTGAATTAGTTGAAATGTGACTGTAATGGTAAGCATGACTAATGTTTTAAATTGACTATGCAGCCAAATGAAAAATTTTGTAAAATCACAGTGAAAAATAACAAAAAACTAAGACCTAAATTTAGGTTACACTTTTTTAGCCGTTTTTTTATTGTAACTTGAGTATTATAAGTTGTGTCTTAATGCTGCACCTACTCTAAAATTTTTTTTTTATAATACGTCATCGCATAAAGCTTCTAACGATGATCCGATGTGTTTGCAGTAGAAAAATGATCGCATGGGTCAACAGTTGGCCGACTACTAGGTGTGCAAGCCAAGCAAAAATCAATTATCGCTGCAGCTACTGAACCGATGTGGAGATGAATTCCCAGTCGCGTTGAGCATAAGAATAGACCTCAATTGACAGGATCGTACAAGCGTCACTCGACGTGTAACCAAGTTTTATAAGTGATAACAAAATTTGAAATGAACTTCCAAACTGTTGCTGCTTGGTAAGTGTTAAGTCATAAAAAACTATCATCATGATTCTCTTGGGTACAGCCAAATGGCAACGGAGAATCATTTAAGGTCGTAAAACAGTATTTGTGGTCTAGCGCTCAAGGTTGTCCTACTGGTATGTCGTTCTCAACGAGTGCATAATTATGTTCTCCCTGTAGACCAACACACAGCCGAGCGACTGAAGACAGTGTGTGCTGAACAGGCTAAGCCAACTGATGGAAATCAAAACAAGCTGGAGGGTTTGTTCTTTGGCTCGTCACCGTCAGAGGTTCTCTACTTCCTGGAGGTCACCTACACACTACTGATGCCAGCCAACAATTGGATGTCAGAGGACACGAGCGAATTCCAGGTTCAGCATTCAATAAGTCATTTGCTGAACACATTTTGTATATACAGTTCGTGTGCTCAGTTAGATGTAGTGTACCTAAATATTCTACGGATCTAAATATCAGACATTTTTATAAAACCTTACTAGTTTTTTGATGATAACCTTTCATGCAAAAATGGAATCCTTTAAGAACAATTCCTAACAGCGTTTTAGACACAGTATCTGAAGGTTGCGTGTGAATCCTATCAGATATTTTTGAGGTACAGTGCTCCAAAGTTGGGACATTTTTAGGGTCCTATGTATCTGTAAAGTGATCATTTTTGGTATTAATGAGCACATTCACAAGCCATGTTAATAAACTGTGTGCGAATTGAAATCAAAGTCATGACCTGCTTAACTAAGACTGGACTTACAACCTTTGATAGATTGGACCTCAGGTGTTAGTAAAGTTTTGAGGTTATATGTTCGTTATTTTCAGCTTGACAGTGTGTAACAAAAATAACAAAATAGCTTTGATGCAGACATTGAATTCAGGCTGACGTTTTTCGTGTGTACAGGACTGCTTTGTTCGAAGTGGAGGTGTGGCAGTTACCTTGAGCATGATGACCAAGAACAACTTCATGTCGTCAGCAGATCTCCCTACTAAAAGGTAACACTTCACTGACAATAATCCAGTGACGTGAACTAATGTGTGTTGAGATGTAATTCGACTGATCGATTGTTTTGTTGTATAATTACGAGGAGTTGTAGTTGACAATATTTTCGGTGTTTTGTCAACGAAAGAAAGCTGGACACCGTGTTATGCCATGCAGGTACATTGTTGTTAATTTTTAGCAAAGTAACTTATCCAAAAGGTGTATGGGTATTTCAACATGAGACTCGCTGAAAGGGCATAAGTCAATGACCTTTGCTGTTTAAATTTAGTGTCGGTTATATTTTTGATTTGATCAGATGATGTGTTCTCTGAAAGATGTAGAACTTCGGTCACATTCTTAATAAAAAAGTGTTGTTACGTGCTGTGCGATGGACATTTCTTTCTGCCACGAATCCTGGCAATGTGACAGATGCTGAAACGTGAGTTTGTGTGACTGTAATCGTGTAGTGATCCAAAGTAGCTGTCACCACCGGCTCATCTCTGTTCACCCCAGGTCTGCCTACCTATCCGTACTGCGTATCTGCAAACTCATGCTGACCACAGTGGGTCATGCCATGGTGCAGGTGGTGGCCGCTGCCTGCACTCCTGACTCCACCGCCTCCATCACTCCCAGCGCTCACAATCACGCTGTCGTACTACAGCAGGCCCTGCACTATATACCCAACCCAAGCGCCGACTTTGCCATCAAGAACGCTGCTGTCAAGTTGGGGCAACATTTAGCAGACAAGGTAGGTTTTGATGAAATCTCGCTGGCTATGGTACTTTGTGAATGTCATCGATTTTTTTGATAAGCATGCTGCTGAAATTTCATCTTTTTGCAGTTGGTCATTCAATATGTGATTGTGTTACATTGAATTGGATCAGTTTTCTGTTCAGTACAGTGTGGTGAAATGTGTAGCTCTTGATACTAGCTGTCTTGTATCTAGTGTAAAGTTTCCACAATCCTGGCCTTTGGTGGACCGTGGTGAACCAAAAGCCACTGACCTCTTGTTACAAAGATGTATTAACATTACATGTGGACGGCACTTTTAAAATCTCCAATTACGGTCATCCCAGAGTTGAGTGCGATGTAGAGCATTTTGCTATTACACGAACATTATATCGTGTTTCATTTTCTGCCCAGGCCACCAGCACAGTGCCTGACCTAACTACTGTGAAGGCCATTCAGAAGATAGCTTGGTCAGCCTCTAGTGGATGTCTCCATCTGGCCTGTGCCTCCAACGAAGACATCCACAAGGCACATGAGAAACCGACCAACCCGGACAAACAGCCAGACATGGAGGACATTTTCCTGAGCCGGGAGGCCATGGAGGTGCTGACCGTCTGTCTGGCCTTGTGTCCAGCCGCCCTGGAGGCCCTGAACAAGGATAAGGCTTGGCATTGCTTCATCATTGACCAGCTGTTGCTCTGCCGGAGCAGGTTAGTACAGAACGTGTGAACAATACCGAGAGTGATGGTCTGACCCGACAGTACATTTTGTCGTAAACACAACTACCACAATGACGTCATGGGCCTGTTTTAGCAAGGCTCGTCAGTCTGCTCTTAGCTAAGATGATTGATTATATGTGGCTTGTTGTAAAGTATGAATATGAAAGTAGAGCTTCTTACCAGTTGTGACATTTTCAATCCTCTGAAAGAATATAATATTGTGTTTGCACTATTGTGCTTACGACCATTTTGACGAAGTCCAGAGTTGCAACAGTTGATAAAGTGTTCGCCAGGTAGTAAAATGTTATTGTCATATTTTTGCCAGAGTATATTTGATGTTCACCAAAAACTTTTCTTCTTGAAACTCTACGTGCCAGATCATATGTTTTGACCAGCTCATATCCGCATTTTTGAGATGTCCAGACAATACCTCAAACCTGCCATTTCATCTTAACTTGTGTTTAACTTAAGCTTCTTTTCACCTTGTAGACCAGTGAGACTGTCAGCTGCAGACCAGTTCTTCATGATGGCCACCAAGTGTTCATCAGGACACAGACCATTAATATTTTTCATTACTCTGCTTTTCACGGTTCTATCGGTAAGGCAATACACAAAGCAGTTTGCTGAAACATTATCTACATGTATCAGGAATGATATCCTTGTAATATGTAAAGCCCAGTTGACATTTTAAAGTCCCCATGTACCCGCCAATTCGTAACTTTTGATTTGAATCGCTTACCTGATTTTAAAATAGTCTTGGCTTTAGTGTTGCTTAGATAATGATTTGTGGACTTGAGGAGAGCAGTTTGAATATAAGTTGCAGGAAAATAGGTTGGTTTTGTGACGGAAAAGAATCTGTATTAAAGTTGCTACATAGTGTTCACTGTCTTTAAAACATATGGATTAGATATTGACAAATACATTGATAAGCTAATATACTTTCTAGCAGAGGAGTCGGTGTATTGGCTTCACTATTATATTTCCAACGGTTTCAATGTTTGGTTCTGTAATTTGGTTTCCAAGGAATGAACCAAAGCTGTTAAAATATGAATCAAGAAAGCATTGTAGAACCCTGTTGATTTCTCTAGAAATCAGTTATGACATTTCTAATAAAATCATTTACGATTCATTGACATGACATCATTTTTTACCTTATGACCTCTGTTCTTTAAAACTGGGTAGAGTATAAACAAACCACTTTTCACATTGAGCTCATTGCCATGGGGTCCAGACAATAAATTTGCAACGCATCTCGATGTATTTTCAAACGAAGGTTGATGAGCACGGATTAGTCAGTTGGAATTGTAGTTTACATGCAATTTTTCCCTTCCAGAACACAGCTAAGGAAAATGCAAAGCAGTCACATGATTACTTCACGTTACTCTGCAGGTGAGTTGTACTCTAAGGATAGCAGTGACATAGCTACAGTTTTACATAAACGCGCTGTATACACATCTTGAACATAAGGCAGAATCAAAACATTTGTGATCGACATGGTGCATGAATCTGTTTTTGTATCTATCCTATGCTCTTGGTTGAGATAAATACCTCATCACGTATTCTGCCTTGTATGTACGATGAGCTAGTAGACTAACAGCTCTGTCTTGTGCTCTGGTTGATGTTTAGCTGTTAGGGAGAGTTGAGCTTTACCCTTGAGGTGGTGTTATCTTCCAAGTCATTTCTTTGATTCAGTTTTATTTACGCTGCCTTCCAGATTTTCAATAGATGGATTCTCTCTGAGCTGTTATATTTGTTTTAAAAACGCTTTGTGGTTTAATTTTTTGGATAACAAAGAAGTTCATTATTCGTTGCAGGTTATTAAACTATGCTCATGTCACCAAGGCACCGCTTGCCAACTCTGAAGTTCTGCTCAACAACGAAATCACGTGGCTCAAGAGGATACGCGTAAGTTGCGACAGCGTTACTGCTTTGACATCCACAACCTAAGCTACATTGACCTAAACTGTCCACTAAAACTTTGAATTCACCTGGAACAAAGGTTTGTTCCAGGTGTTGAGGTGTAAGTGTCCAGACTGTCAAGTTTTCATGTCCAGATTTTTTATGATTAAGTTCTAAAAACGCGTTATTGCTCATGAATTAATCATATAAGTCTTACCCTGAACAGCAGCACTAAACAATCTTTTCAGCTGTATGCCTGTTTTATTTTAGTAATTATTCTCAATTTTGTTGCCAGGACGACGTAGTGCAGGCTCCTGGGACTGCCCCTGACGACGCACTCCTGGAGGGACACTTGGGACTGACCAGAGAGTTGCTGGCCTTCCAAACAACGGAGAAGAAATTCCACCTGGGTGCTGAAAGTGGAGGAGCAAATCTCATCAAGGTACCTCTCTGTCTGCTATTGGCTTTAGGTTAGGTCTCATTGTGCTGTTGGCTTTAATGTCTGAGAGTACTTTCCGGCAAATGTATTTTTTATTTGCCAATGCCTTTTCTCAAGATTTGTGAGGCATAAAAGTAATTTTAAAAAAATAATTTAGCCGGTCTGATACACATTGTACCAGATGTGCACCGGCCGAGCATGTGAGTCCATTGCACTGATCACCTGGAACTTTTCACTTAAGATTTTTAAATCTGATCTGCACTGCACCTATTGGCCAGATGTTTGCGATCTACATTTCCAGGCTGGTTTAAGATTTACATAATTATATATATATAATACTGTGTTTTATAAAAACTACACGGGCATAATGCGAGATGTTCTGTATTTCTTAGGAACTCATAGAGGACTTCATATTCCCTGCGTCCAGAATGGTGCTGCACTCCAAAAAGCTCAACGGTGAGCTACCCGCTGACAATGCGGTGCCCGTGTGCTCGTCTCCTCCGACCATCATCGCTGCCTACGATCTCCTGGCAGCCTTCTGTACGGGCTGTGTAGCCAACTTGAAGGTAGTCGCCGACATGTTGACCGAGATGTATTACTCGGGTAAGTCTGGTGGCCATTTGGAATTGAGACTATGCGACGTCAGTTATGGTTAATTATAAAAGTAATCTTAAGATGACCTCGAAACTGACAGTACTGTAACGATTAGAATTATTTAGTTGTGCATGACTTTCCAGTGGGCTGTTGTTATTCAGTGTTTTTTACACTCACCTGTTTTGTCTCTGGTAACTTTAAAGAGTTGTCCCATTAGAGACGATGTGACTAATCCAACGTTGATTTTGTATCAGTACGAATGATAGATAATACCCAAGACTTTACCTTGAGAGCAATGTGTTCAATGTTTCAAGTTGCAATAGGGTTTCAGGTTTAAACTATCGACTCGATTCAAAATGCCTGTATAACAACAAAAGACTCCAGTGACATTCGATGTCTTTTCTGTTTGTGTCACCACAGTGTCAGCATATTTGACTTGAGTGCGAGAATTTCGCCCACAAAGTTTTCGTCGTCTACTGAGTTTGCATGTTCAGACTTGTTCAATGATTTGGCAGACTTTTCAAGTACGTCGTATCGGTTATTTATCAACCTGACATGCTTTGGAGGCTACGCGTCGTGATACTTCCAGTCTTTTGTGTGTCAGTGTTGACTCAGTCCCGTCCTTTCTGCCAGGTCACGATCCAGCCCTGGTGGAGTGGGAGTACCTTCCCCCTGTTGGCCCTCGTCCGTACAAAGGTTTTGTTGGCTTGAAGAATGCTGGCGCCACCTGCTACATGAACTCAGTACTTCAACAGGTGAGTGGGTGAGGTGTTCGTCAACATGAACGATACCTTAGGTGGAAAACTTGAGTTTTTATTCTATCGTATGACTTCAGATGGGCGATATTCTGGAAGGTTTGTCCTAAACTGGGAACTAGTGTCGCCAAACCATTTCTCATGATTTTGAAATTATATAATCATTATTCAGGTTTATGAAATGTTTACTTTCTCAAGAGTATTTCATTTACAGCCATTTTGTCAGTCTACTCTAGTCAACGTGACTCTCCAAAAACTAGGCAGATGTTGAACAATGCTGGTGTAATCTTGGGTTCTACGGCTATTTGTGTCTAAGCCTAGTAATGTTCTTGCAGCTGTTCATGATTCCGTCAATCCGTGAAGGTTCTCTTCACGCCGAGGGAGTGGCAGAAGACATAGAGGATGAAGTGCTGGGTGATGAGAAGGCCGATAATGAGGTATGAGATGGGTGTAGGTTTGCAGTTTATTCACTGAATCACCTGTGTATTTATGTTTGACGAACATGTCCTGATCACGGCATGCTTTCATGAGGAGGCTCAATATTCTCAAGTTGATGCGAGTGAGATAATGGGGATTTAGTTTACTGTATTGAAGCGCAAAGGTCATAGGTCCACATGACAGTTGAACATATAATATTATATACATATATATATACATAATTATTTACATATGCGGAGAACACAATATAGAAATTAAATATATAGCAAAAATTAATTAAGGACTTTCTTTTAAGAGCTTTGTGCTTGTGGACTTAACGTGATACGTAAACTTAAGCATCTTGATTATAAACTATTACTAACATTCAGGTAGTCTCGTGACACCTTTCTACCTGTCATTAAGTACTGAAATCAGGGTAGCCTCGGGCTTTTGTGTGATGTGATTCTTATGGGAAGTCGCTTCATATTGTTCTTATGAACATCAATAATTTATGCGTAATGGAAAAATAAGGTGTTGTGCAATCAACATACAGTGGAGTTGTTGCTTTCAACAGACCAACATAGACACTGGTGAAGATGAGCGTAAGGATGAAGAGAAGCCTGTGATGAGCAAGGCTGATGAGCGCAAGGACTACAACTTGGGTGTACTCAAGCACGTACAGGTCATCTTTGGCCATCTGGCTTGTAGTAAGCTGCAGTACTTTGTGCCCAGGGGCTTTTGGAAACATTTTAAGTGAGTCATGATGTGTTTATGTGAATCGATGTAACGAAAGGTCAAGACTTTGTATTCTGTTACAACTATTTGTCTTGCTAAGGTATAGAATCCTTGATGTGTTGAAGGGCTCGGTTGAGACTCATTTTTTACTCCCTGAATGCTGATTTGAAGACTGTGAATTTGAAGTCGCCCTGGTTATGTGCAGGGTGAAGATGTTTGGGAATTTCTGTGATAAACGACAGCTAAGACTAAATACTTGGACCTCGGTTTGTTTCTTTTAATCTGAAAAATACAGGTTAGGTAACACTGAGTTGAAAAGATTCTGTCAATGGAAGAGATTATGTTAACCGATATGGCGGTGAACCTGCCACGTCTCCAAGCAGGCGCAGTGCATTAGAAGCATTGTTATTCTCGAGTATTGGGCCGTGCTTCTGTTGCGTTGCATTGGATAATTATTCAGGGTTTTGTAAAACTGGCTATGTTCATGAAACTGATCTTAGTCTTTTTACGTATTACCTTATGACTGCTATCTTCACCAGGTTATGGGGAGAGCCGGTCAACTTAAGAGAACAACACGATGCGCTGGAGTTCTTCAACAGTTTAGTGGACAGTCTAGATGAGGCACTAAAAGCTCTTGGGCAGCCACCTGTTCTGGCAAAGGCTCTTGCTGGTTCATTCGCTGATCAAAAAATTTGTAAAGACTGTCCACACAGGTATGTGTCTGTGATCCTATTCAGCCTTTTTAGCCACTTTTTACAAGATTGTGTTCATTACCCGCTGCGCATTGGTCTTGTTCATATCTTGGGCATATCTTGGCGTGCGTTATGAATTTTCTTGGGGCAGCGTTATTTGATAAGAATACCTGGAATTTGCTTGTTGAATATTTGTTTAAGCCCATTTCCATAAAATAATGCATTGGATAACGGCACTGGCGTCATCTTATATCTCAGTGCTACTAATGTTGATGTCTTGCAGCTATCAAACCTTCATGACCAGTAAATTACTTTTGAAGTTTCATGCTAACCACCACACACATGCTGACAATTCTTTCCTCAAGAACACAAATACTATTCTTTTCACCTTCTGGGTGATAATTACTGTAAAAATTCTTCAAATTTGGACAAAAAATAATTGGATTTTTATTGCAATTCAATTGTTTCCGATTATCAACGTTGCTGCAAATACTCACTATGGTCATATTTACCCCATTGTTCTAAGCCACGTCATTTGGTATTTGCAGGTACTCGCGCGAAGAGTCTTTCACCACACTCAATGTGGACATTCGTAATCACCAACACTTGAGGGAGTCTCTTGAACAGTACGTCAAGGGAGACCTCTTGGAGGGGGCCAACGCCTACTTCTGTGAAAAGTGTAACAAAAAGGTCAGCGTTTGATGTTAGACTCTAGACTGCTACGATTAGGCCAAGTCTTAATCACCAATTTAACGCTGCATTGCACCCTGCTTAGAAAACGAAAGCCGAATCGGGCTTTTTCTCTCATACTTTTGGTCTTGTAATATTCCTTACCATGATGGGATTCTATTTCAGTCGGTTACCAAGTTGAACTTTAAGTCACAGACAGTGCGTATGTGCGCCACTTTCGAATTTGCAGTTTTAGGATTGGCCAACAGTAAACTCTGAAGCGTTTTCTTGAACCGCTGGTGGTTTTGACGGTCTTGAACTAGAATCCTATCACGGGGAAAAATATTGTGAGACCGATTTGTCGAGATTAAAAGGACTTAAATTCGATTTTCATGTTTTAGCCAGCTAAATATAAAGGTGGANATGCAGCTTATGATGGTGTATTTCCCCTCAGAAGCGATCAAAGAACTCCACTTGATTCGTGATGATTACAGTCGCGTAAATTAAGATATAGTGGTCTGTACAGATGGCACTGAGTGTGGCTTTAATGAAGAACAACAGGCAATTATTTTGTCTTAGTTATAATAAATATATTCCAAAGTCACTTTGACAAGAATCATTGAAATGCTCTTCGTGGTATGCACTAAATGTGAGTTGTTGACTTGTTGGGACAACAAAGGTACATTCATCACATTTGCAACTTCTGGTCAGATTTGTCTTTTCTAGTAAATTGTTTTCATGTTGCTTCAAATTCCTTTATCGTCAGAATGTGCCATAATATTGTTGCGGGTGTCATTATAATGTTGTATGTGTCGTAATGTTGTGGGTGTCATTATAATGTTGTGGGTGTCATTATAATGTTGTGGGTGTCATTATAATGTTGTGGGTGTCATTATAATGTTGTGGGTGTCATTATAATGTTATGGTCTACTACAGGTTGACACTGTTAAACGTCTCTGTATTAAGAAGTTGCCTCCTATGTTGGCCATGCAGCTGAAGAGATTCGACTATGACTGGGAGAGGTAGGCGTACAATTGTTCAGAATTGAGTCAATAAGGAAAATTAATATCTTGTAAGTTGTGGAACAGAATCAGCTCGAAATAGATATAACACATTAAAATGTAAGTAAAAAGCAGTTAATGTCCTGCTGAACACGACTAATCCTGATGACTACATGCAAAATTTCTGGGAAAAAGCAAAAAAAAATTTCCTAGTTTTTAAATCGATGTATTGCAGACATTCTGTCATTTCATTTTGTCCTTCAACTCATGATCATGTTTTGTTGCTATTTCAGAGAATGTGCAATAAAGTTTAATGACTATTTTGAGTTTCCAAGAGAAATGGACATGGAGCCCTTTACTGTTCAAGGTCTCGCTAAAATTGAAGGTAAACAGTGACGTTCATGTATTGGTACCGCTTGTCAGAATTAACAAAGTGGTCAATGTGTTGTGTTGATTGGTTGAATTGTAGTTTAAGTTACAATGAGAAATCATTGGCAAAATTGGCACGACTTGTGTCAAGGCCTCTGTCTTAAATTTTAAATTAATTTTATTAATTATGTTATTTTTCCGTTAAATAAACTTGTGACTTGTATTGACACAAAATTAAAATTTACTCAGTCGACTTGGGTGGATGCTGGTGATTCTTTGTTGTAGAGTAATGCAACTATTTTTTTTTCTGGTGGTGCACACTGTGTTGGTTGTCATGTGACAAGAGTTGCATGCGTTTGTGTCATTATTTCCAGGTGAGGTGATCTCTGATGATGAAGAGGAGGTGGTCAAAGGTCAAAGTACAAAGTACAAACTGGTGGGCGTGGTCGTCCACAGTGGCCAGGCCAGTGGTGGTCACTATTACTCCTACATTCTGCACAGGTGGGTACTCGTTGCTGTGATATTCTTCATTAGGTGATCAATACCAGACCACGTCTGAGTGACTTAATGAGTTCGCATTTCACAAGAATGCTGTGGGGACATTTGCTCTTGCGGCTGGCTGTAAATTGATTATTTATTTCACAATGATCTTAAATTAGAATGTAAGCAGCTTTCATGGAGAAAGTGACAATGACTAATTATTATATACTTTTTTAGCGTAGTGTGAAGGCTTTATCTGTTTTTCAAACCGTATTTTATTTAGTCTTGGCAACTAATAGTCTGACCACTGCTGTTTATATTTTCTGAATCCTCTACGACTGAAAGCTCTTAATTCTCTAGTTGAAGAGTTCATATATCAATCTAGGTAATATTGTGAAGGGCGGTTGTTACTTTCTTCAGTGTTTTAAACAGGTCTCCTTCAACTATGTCTGCTTGAAGTAACCTTGTGTCATTGGTATTTTCAGGCCACCAAACCAGGTGGCGCGGTGGTACAAGTTTGATGACGGTGAAGTGACCGAGTGTAAGATGGACGATGATGAAGAGATGAAGAATCAGTGCTTTGGTGGCGAGTACCTCGGAGAGGTGTTTGACCACATGTTGAAGAGGTAAGAGATGGATAGGCTCAATAAGGTCATCGTTGAATAAGCTCTTCTAACTTGTGATGTGAAAATACATGCCCTACAATGCCACTGACGCTGTATAGTTTTACTGTCAGTGATAAAGAAAAGACCGACAAGTCATGTCAATTGACCAATCACAAGCTCCGCCCCCTTGTGAAAAGTCACCGACAATGTGTTGTATGTAGTGTAAAATGGCGGCATGGAAATGCAGACGAAGGTGTGTCAAGAAAGTTGCATTCTGATTGGTCAGTTAAGCCGTCCGTCAAATTCTTGGCAATAAGTTATTTGTGCAGACAAACTCTTTTTTAATTGTTTTGGATTATTCAGACAGACGTTTTAAAACGTTTGATGAACTCTTGCAGGATGGCCTACCGTCGGCAGAAAAGGTGGTGGAATGCTTATATATTGTTTTATGAACGCCAGGACGAACCAGTTCCTGACAACGATATCTCTAAGGAGTTGGCCGACTTGACCATAGGTAAGCAGACAAGTGCTCTTGTTTAATACATTAATTGTTTTCAAGCTCTGCACTGTTAATTCGTTGTCATCTTCTTGCAATGTTGTGAAGAACTGTAGGCTTTCACAACAAGCTGTGAAAGGAAAGTGGCATTTTTGGCAATAGTTTTTGCTGGAAAATGGGCGAACTTTAAAAGAGGTGTATCCGAAAACAGCATGTGGGACTGAGCAACACTGGGTTGTTGCGGGCATTGTTTAAATTTGTTGACCAAAGACAGTACACTTGTCTGCTAGATGAGTTTATCCATACCTGATATGAATCAAATTAATCAAAATTTCCCCTCAACTTGATGAAATGTTAAAGGCATAACATGAGTTATTTCCCTAAAGGATGATGCATGGTCCTTCAAACACGCAACAATAGATTTGATAGCTTATATGCTTTGCATGAGTTTTTGTATTGTGTTCGTTCGGTTTGGGTCTGCAGTCCTTGTTTTGCCATTCACTTTGATGACATTCTGTAGACGCCAGAATATCGCGAAGTTACAAAATCAAGCGAGACTCGGTGAGATATCGCCATGCATTGCAAACGAAGCACATGACCACACTGCCTTTGTTCGCAAACTTCTTGCATCTACAAAACACAACCCACAGGATAGCTATAGGTTACTAAAGGCATTAGTTTGTATTGTTTTACACATTCAATATCTCGTTTTTCGCTTCTTTTTGAAACAAAGATTCATTCTTGTGGCCATAATGACATGCTTAGCAGTGGCGTCTGTGTGGTTCAATGGTGAGTGGCGGACTTTCAATCTGCAATTGTCAATGTGCTCTTAAACAAACCACTTAATCTGCATTGTTGCAGGCAGCAGTGTTTAAATATTAAAGTTCTTGCCAAGGCTGGGGAAACTATCTGCAATGAACTAGCTATCTCTCTAAGGGGACTGCAGAAAGTGGAGTTAGCAAACAACTGGATGAGCCTAATGACTGGTTAAAGGTTTCCGTACTAGGTACATGTTTGTCTTTGCCAGGTGACCCCAAGCCGACCAAGGTCAAGATGCCCGCTGCCATTGAGCGGTGTGTCCGTAAGCTCAATATACAGTTCATGCACAACAAGAACCAGTACAGTGTGGAATACTTCCAGTTTATGAGGAAGCTGCTCCTGTGTAACGGCCCCTACGTCAGTCAGATGCCAGGAACAGACAAAGTCGTGAGTCTACTACTTGTTTGGATGTTTTCTAATGTGAAGGTAATGGTGTGATATGACGTGTTCGAATTTTGATAACCAGTTTTTCCACTGAATAACGGGCACCAAACTGGTTCTCGAAGTACGGGTACGTTACATCAGACTATTGCCAATGTTAATACAAGACATGTAAACATTAAAGGACGTTTCGTGTCCGTCGAATTTTGTTTCCTGGATTTTTGCCCTTTTTTGTTATGAGAGATTAAGATTATGGGTTAAAATTAAAATTGAGTGAAACGATGCTGATTATTTTGAAAAAACAGGTTTTTGGGTCTTCCTTTTTAATCTTGTTAGTTACAAGGCTGAGTTTCATTTGAAATATAACTCTAATCAGAAAGGTTGGGACTAACTCATAAGGCAGGATTTCAATCCAGCACTTTGGATGGATCTCCATTTCTAGTCCATTGTATTGTACTGATAGAAGTTAAAATCGTGTTTACTTTTGAAATTCGAATTTTATCTGATATGCATGCAAACTATAGCTCACTCGAAATATTTTGCTGATGATTAATAGTGTGCAATTTCACTCATCTGCTTATTCCGTGACATCGTTCTTTCCAGCCTCCAGAAGCTGAAGAGTTAGCCATGATCAGCATTCAGCTGGCCTCCAAGTTCTTGTTTAGTGTTGGCTTCCACACTAAGAAGAACTTACGGTATGTTCATAAATTATTAAAACAAGGTCGACTCAGTCTGTGTAGTTGTTACTGTAGAATCAAAATGTAAAGCAGTTTATAGGAAGCTGAAAAGATTTATCTGTTTCGTGACATGACATAACACAGTTTTTAAAGACTTTTAGTGACAGCTCTGGAGTTTAATTTATTTTTTGCATTCCGAAGAGCTTCCGTTCCATCTACACTGAGACCACGGAATGCGTGGAATTCATTGATTGCGTAATTCACTAACAGTACGTCCATCACAAACCTGATTCTTTCTAGTTTGAGGTTTGTGATGTGTTTTCTCTTATCCTTAATTTTGAGTGAGTCTTCAAAATCCGACGTTAAACTCCTGTTAATGCTAGTTTCCCAGTAAATGAAAAGATAGCAACCGTCTTGTAGAAATAGAATAAACTACCAAAGGATTCACATTTTCTGGATTGTGTGACGTCAAGCAATACATGCGCAAGAATCACTGCTCTAAGCCAGTAGGCTATATGTTGCAGGGGACCAGCCAGTGAGTGGTACGATGCCTTGTGTAGCCACCTGAGAACCAGCCAGAACGTCAGGCGTTGGTTTGCCGAGAATGTGCTGTTTGCTCATTTCAGTCGATTTGCCGAGTATCTATTGGAGTGCCCAAGTTCAGAGGTGTGTACGGAAGGTCTCCGTTGACTTTTTGAGCCATTTTAATTCACGGTTGCATAGAAAAAATTCAAATTGGCTCGAGGTTAGTCAATGATTTTTCATCCTAAAGACGATAAAAGATTCTAGGGGCAGTGATGACGCTGAGAGATGTGAGAGATCTGAAATTTAGGTCCACAAATTTGCACCCCCATCCGCCCATAATGTTCACTTCGAGGTTACATGAGATGCGCGCACAGGTCAATGAGTCGTTTTATCTGTAACTAAAACAGGAAATCATAATCCACAATTGGATACTTTTGCCAATAATATTAGTTGAACAAACGACAATAAGGAATTTTGAAATGTACGTTTGCGATGTAGTTATAAATAAAAGCCTGTAGAGTCACTCTATGGAGGATGTTTCTATCCAAGAATGTGCATTTTGCTTCGATGCACGTGTGTGCTTTGGCATTGATATTGTTGGCAAAATTTGGGAGCAACTCAGCCAATGCGTAGTCGCAAAAAGTTCTGCTCTGTTATAGTTATTGGTTTTAATAAAACAGCACGGGTTACTAAACATGGAATAAGCGTAAAATTTTTAAAATGTGATGGCACTGTGAAACAGTACAGAGTGGTTTATTTAACTAATAGTTCTGTTGTTACTCAGTTCCTTTTAATTTATTAACCTTTCCTGTTCCATGCACTTGCTAAGAATGGAAGAAAACGGAGGTTATAACGAAGTGGTGTACTGTTGGTATTCCAGGTGCGCAGTGCGTTTGTGAAGATCATTGTGTTCCTGGCTCACTTTGCTCTGCAGGATGGACCCTGCCCTCCTCCACTGGTGGAAGGTCTCTATGGTCAGTTTGAGGAGTTTGTAGTAAAGCCTTGGAGTTTATATCCAATATTGATGTTTGCATTGACTGGTTGAGTGATGAGCTGTTGTAGTCTTAAGGCAATAGTCTGGTATAACATGCCCGCATTTTGAGAACCAGTTTGATGCCCGTTATTTAGAGGAGAAAACTGGTTCTCAAAATGCGGCACATTATATCAGACCATTACCGAGTCTTAAAGCAACATTACGTCAAAGGAAATCAGAAATTTAGTGCATGTAGGCCTCATAATACGGTTTACATTACAACTTTACAACGATAAAATTTCAGCTCTTAGCACGGTTGCTCTTGAAATGTATAGCGTCAGGCTGTTTTAAGTTCACAAAGGTGATGATTTTGAGATAATCGAACTACTCTGGCATCATTTGTCATATTGGTCAGCAAATCGTGGCATCGCTGTTGATTTGGACCACTTAACACTGTTCTCAAAATGTTATTTGTTGAGATGAGGAGTGAGTTCTGGGTTTGGAAAGAGTTGACAAAGTGTTATTCCTTTACACACCACACGATGTCATCCCAGTTTGTGCAGCCTAGTGTCAAGCATCAACAAACCCTATGTTGTCGTGAAGCAAATTTTAATGGATTCATTGTTTAAACACTTCTACATACATCCGTTGAAGCCAAGACCAGCCATGTGACTTGTTAAAACGGAGCCCAGATGGTGCTAACCAAGAAGTGATGTCTCTGAATGGAACCGAATGTTGTTTGCCAACATAGGGGTTTCCATTTATTTTTCAGGAAGTACCGTTGTTTTACTGGTGCCACCGCATGAACTTCAGTGACCTATTTATAAGTCCTATATTTGTCACTGTCCATTCCAGCCGGCTCTTCAGCCGACCCTAACGCCACATTAAGTGATCACCTACTAGTGGCAGTACTTAGCCTACTGAAGAAGGAAGTGTCAGAACATGGCCGACATCTCACTCAGTACTTCCATTTGTTTCACATGTACTCCAGTCTAGGAGTAGCCGAGGTTAGTGCACGCAGAGATTGGATACTAGTACTCGGCTGATCCGTTTTGTCAGTTAATGTTATTTGTGTTAGACATCAGTCAAAGGAGTTGTGCGTCCGCTTGTTTCGTTTTCCTGGGATTAACGGGAGATAGTGTCTGCTGAAAATCTGCTTGCTGTATTGCTGAATACTGTGTGACCTTTGAATATGGTTCACTTACTGTATGTCCTTGTTTTTCAGAACATAATGTTCACTGTAGGAAAATGTATTCTCCCCTCTTTAATTCATGGAACCAAATTCGATGTGGTTGTCACAGTGACTTTGTGACTTTGTTCATGATACATACACTCGGTATCATTTCTCTGATTTCCACAATAAGAGTGGTCATTAATAGGTTAAACTGCAGCTGATTCTTGCTCGTGTTTTAAAGTTAAACACAACCTTATTGATACAACATTTGGTGAAAATACAGATGCTTAGTTATCTTTGAAATGTATGGTTTGGTGTTAATTGCTGTTCCCCTGGCTGACATGTATTATTCGTTGAACAATAGAATGTGGCGTGGATGGTCAGTTGTCTTCCATTGACCAAACACAATGTCCTACTCCCTATTGAACACCGTCTGTGTTGATCATTGTGTTTGTTCAATGGAAGTGAAGTAAGAAGCACGACGGTGCCCTTTTGTTGGACCATTGATGTCGACTTTCTTTTATTCCACTGATAATGCACAACTCAGAGGAACAGACTCAGAGAAAAATGTCCCCCTGGGACAACCAGGGATCTGTATTTTTACGGTAACATCAAAAGCAGGACGGTGCTTTCCCCTTTAAGTCAACAGTTCAGTGGTGCACTGTAGCCACATTGTCTATGTTCACATGTCATTGCGTTGTTGTGTTGCCTGCAGAAACAACAACTGTTGAAGCTGAGTGTGCCAGCCACCTTCATGTTGGTGGCACTTGACGAGGGTCCAGGACCGCCAATCAAGTACCAGTATGCCGAGCTGGGCAAGTTGTATGCCGTCGTCTCCCAGCTGGTCCGCTGTTGCGATGTCTCAGCCAAGTGCCAATCGTCAAATCAGGTATACAGTACAAGCCAAAAGTTTTCGAACAAAATGATCCTGATCATGATGGCTGGGCGGAAGCCAAATTCATTGTCAGAATTGTCTCCCCTCGTGACAAGGAATGAAAATGAAGAGAAGTCAGTTAGTGTATCAAAGTGTCAGTTCTGTCAGTTTTACCAGTTGTTTTTGTTGTTAACAGTATTGGCCGTCATGAAGGGGAAATGGTATTTTGTTTGTCGATTGCTTTTGTCTTGTATTATAGGTTATCAGTGTTGACCTGGTGGAAATGACTAATTAGCTGTTTTGTCGCTGATTATTTATTTTCTATAAAGTGCCCCCTAAAAAGAGTTTTTTACGAGACTACCTTGTGAACCAGTGTTTTAACTCTCCTGGCTTGTGTTCTTAGCCTTTGTTTTATAAAGAATCAAAATTGTGGAAACTACAGGAATTATAGGGGAAATTACGTATAAAGGGAAATAGTGAAGATTTTTTAATCTTTGGGACATTACATCGAGTGTTTTAGTAAGTGATTTCTGTTCAGTCAGTTTTATTTCTTGTGTTCGAACAGCAGTTTTGTTAACTTACTGGTCGTCTTTTTACACTGCATACTTTTGCTTACGGGATTAAGAAACTGTCACCAGCTCTTTTGAATGCTCGAAAACTGACCAATCACATTGCGTGAAATTTGAATGTTTACTCAATATTGGTCACTTTGTAGTCAAGTCTGTGTTATGTTAAAGTTTGTTGTCATGCACCCAGAGCACTCAAGGACTTAAAAACTGATTAGTCTGTAAAAGTGTGCTGATGTATCGATTGTTATCATTTTCATGGATTTGAATCCGCACTATTTTGCTGTGCTGGAGCTGTGAACTATATCACTTGACATCAAAATTTTCTACGTGACCAGTCACATCCCTTTCCTCCCCAGGGTTACGCCATCCTACCCAACCCTCATGGTGAACACACTCCGTGTTTGATGACCCTACCAACTGAGGCAGTAGACATCCTGTTTGGGAGAACAAGGTATGATAACAAGCCGCACATTCATGTACTTTTTGTCCATATACTTACTAGTCAAACAAAGCTGGCACTGCTGTAATTAGACAGTTTCATCTCATTAAAAGTTACATTCATTTTGGTCCTGTCTTAAGGTTGTAATTTGTTTATGTTAGGAGGAATTGTGGGAAATAAATATTATTGAGAAATTAGTGTCAGAAATAGAGATAATTTTACACCATTCCTTTACCAGTGTAGGATTCCAGGCACATGGTACTGATTATGGGTGATGTGTGTTTAAGTTATCCCAGATGATTGGATTGATTCAAAATCAAATGCCAGTGTTTTATACAAATTCATGCCCTGCTTGAAATCTCGCGTCCTGCCAATTCCAAAGTTACATTTTTGCCAGGTTCACATTTAAAACATGTTTGAGTTTTCTCCACTCTCCTGGAATTTAGCTATAACAATGATATTCGTTTTTGCAGCTATGTAAAGAAGCTTTTGGAGGACTGCAATAATTCTGAAGAGACAACAAAGTTGCTAAGGGTGTGTAACTAGTGTTTGTTTTCATAACTTAAATTATTACTGCGTTACGTTTATTGCCTATTGCTTGAATGTGTAGTATTGTGCCGCAAACACATGAAATCACCAGTCAACTGATTCTGTACTAGATACCAGTATTTCAAACAGGCAGTCTTTATGATTTTGACAAACTTGTCGAGTTTTGGCCAAATACAGTTTCATACTTTTAATGCTAATTTGAAAAATTGGGAAATTCTTTGTACCTTTCAATTTTTGTTTCTGATAGCTGGAAGTGTTACAAGATGAAATGTGTTTTAAGCGCAAAGCCAATGTGTGGTTTCTTTTTATCAGTATTGTTGCTGGGAGAACCCTCACTTCTCGTCAACGGTACTCAGTGAACTACTGTGGCAGATCGCCTACTGCTACACGTACGAGATGAGGCCGTACTTAGACCTTCTGCTGCAGATGTTAATGTTGGAGGACTCGTGGCAACAACATCGCATACACAACGCTCTGAAAGGTAGGCATGTCAACCCCAGCAGTGTTGTTTAGGGTACATGGCTCTGCCATTGGGTGTTTCAAGAGTGTTTGTAAGCGTGGAATTATGTTCGAGACAGGCACAGTCTGGCCTAGCTGAAGAGCCTAGCTGGAGAGCCGAGTACAAGACTTTACTGTATTGCCGAATTTTGTGCAACTGATGCAAAGAGCTGACGTCTGTATGTTTGACTTTTGAAGGCCTTATTTCTAGTATTATTGTCTGGAAAGTAATGGTTTTACACAAAGGTTAATTCATTCTTTATGGTGGGACTTCTATTGCCTGGATACATGGTAGATAGAGTGTTCGAGTGTTGTCTGATGACAAGTTAAAAATTCGCAAACTCATTACATTGATTCAGGCTGGATATCGAATCTGTTTTGTGTCTGACTGTGGTAGTTAACGAGGATGACATGTATGAATTCAGTGTCCAATTTGTCTGTTATGCAAATAATTAATTGTGGTTGAAACATACATCAAGCATGACATGTGGTACCAGTGCCACTATAGACCGGGATCCCAGAGCTTTTTTGTGCATGAATAGGTAACCAATTTCCTTTGGTACCACAATAGTCTGTGGGTATCCTAATGCTTGGAAATGGCCGTCTGGCAGGTTCGCTCTGGTGGATGTGGTCAGAGGAGCTAAGAGAATGGCACTCAAAAATTGAGCTAGATCAACTTTTACTGGTAACCACTTCAAACTGCCTTCGATACCTACTACAATCCACTGTGTCAAAATTGGTCACTGCCAGACAATTTCAGTGGTGAGGAGTATCAGCCAGACGGTTATAAACAAGGTAAAAAATTGAGCTAGATCAATCCAAGAGGTAACCGCATGAAACTAGTTGCAAAATATTTACCGTGAGCACAGGTATCACAAGAGAACACTGCCAGACAAATCTAGTGGTGGTACTTCAAGTTCAAAACTTAGATAAAAAGTAATCAACCCGTTCGCGCTAAGAAAAAAAAAAACAAGTGGGCAGAAGCATTAAAAATTAAATAAAGAAAACCAATATGAAACATATCGTTCTTTTGGAAAGTGGCTCTTTGTGAAGATAAAAAACAAGTTAACCTTTTTAGTCATTTTGTAATATTTATAATGTACCAACTTAAAGTTAAAACTACTCTCAAGAGTTGCAGGCTATAACTCTGCAAATGTCAGAGAAAACCAAATTGGGGGTATTAACAACAACCATTGTTGAGGCAGTAATGCTAGCAATTACCTTTCCACTTCATTAGCTCAGATCAACTTTAATACAAAGGGCGTGCTGAATAGGCATTGTAAAATTTAAGTGGGGCTTAGGGAATCAGAGGTGTCACCAGTGTAAGTGAGAAATTCTCCACATGTTAAGGAATATGCTGGGGCTAGACCTTTTCAGCGGGGGAGGGGTTCGATCGAATCCCCGAACCCCCCTGGCTGTAACTATTAATAATAAAAGTAAAAAGGTGAAACATAAACTAGAATCATTATTTGATTTGACTGCAAATCAGTCACGATTTGCAAAAAGATTATACATAGTGGTTGGATACCTCCTCCCCTAATGTGGATCCCCGGGGCCGTCGCCACGATGACTGAGCACCATATACAACATCTATGAATAATTAATTTGAACGTGTTTTTTAATCACTATGAAGAGAAAAAGCAAACAGTTCCATTGTCCGCATATCTGTGTCTTGCAAATGAAATGATTGTCAATCTAAATAAACTGAAAAACTATCAGGACTCGTTATTCCCACAATGTTCCCCATCTGGGGACTAGTTTGGGCAGTTCAGGGCAAAGAATGCACCTAGCATTGTTGGGGAAACTGTTGATATAGCTACTGGCGTCATTGGTCTTGAAGTATCTCTGGAGTTCGCTGTAGGCTCGGTTTATGAGAAAGATGTAGTAAGATTGTCCAAAACTGATCAGTTTTCCCAAATTTGACATTAATCACTGTGTGAAATGAAGGTAGTTGGTGCGCAAACATAATGCAGACGATAGCAAAAGACGGCATTTCGATTATTCCTCGTCTTAGCAGTTGCATCAAATGATTCATCCGAAAACAGGGGGACGCTGTTTACTCTGGTAAAATAGGACAACGAAAAGTCGAAATTCATGCAAACACAATGTGCCATCCGTCACAGACGGATTTTCGGTTTTGTTTTTAAAAGTGAATCATATGGAGTATTCCATTTTGTCGCATTGACTTGTGAGGTTGCTCCAACCACAGGTGCGATTTTTCTGGTTTTCGTGCCCTAACGTAAACTTACGGACAAAAAACTCACCTTGTGTGGTGACTTATCTAACCAATTTTGTCTGATGCGGGCACCACACCGCTGAAATTGTTTGGCATCTTACCGTTGTGCCACGTGCTGAACATCGTACAATTGGTTTCAAACGGTTACGTCTTAGAATGATCTTGCTCAGCTCGGATATTTGGGCGTGTCTGGCGGAGCTAACCCACCACTAGCTTTGTCTGGCAGTGTTCATTCGTGATATCTGGGATCGCGGTTAATATTTTGCAACTGGTTTCAAGCAGTTACCTCTTGGATTGATCTAGCTCAATTTTTGCACCTTGTTTATAACCGTCTGGCTGATACTCCCCACCACTGAAATTGTCTGGCAGTGACCAATTTTGACACAGTGGATTACGTAGTAGGTATCGAAAGCAGTTTGAAGTGGTTACCAGAAAAGTTGATCTAGCTCAATTTTTGAATGCAATTTTCTTGGCTCCCCTGACCAAACCCACCAGAGCGAGCCTGCCAGACGGCCATTTCCAAGCATTAGGATACCCACAGAGCACTGTGGCACCAAAGAAAATTGGTTACCTTTTCATGCCCAAAAAAGCTCTGGGATCCCGGTCTACTACACCGTTATCCACCAGAAAATGATATGTTATTCCAGTGTTGTGTTCACTGTTTCGTAATCTCCCACATGTGCCAGGATTTGCTATAATCTAGCTTGTGAAGAGTCTCTGGTCAGTCCTTTTGATTTTCTTTCTAGGTATTCCTGATGATCGTGACGGTCTTTTCGACACTATACAGCGGTCCAAGAATCACTACCAGAAGAGGGCGTACCAGTGCATTAAGATGATGGTGGCACTGTTCTCGCAGTAAGTTGGCCAGTCAAAGGATGCATCTGTTGTTTACCTTCCCTCATAGGCAACGTCAAGTGAAATTACTGATTTGATACTGGGTTCCCCAAGAGATTGCTTGATGTTGTATCTTTCAGCAGGTAATGCTTGCATTCTGTATACGGGGGGGAGGGATTTTTTTCTAAATTGTTCAGTTAAACTAAATGTTTTTGATCCTCATACCATTAAGTTTTCACAAAAATCACTTTCTGCAATTTTTACAAACATGGTTGAAGGTTTCAACTGCTCCAAAAGATACACTTCTTGTCTACTCATTGTCTTATTTCATCTTTTTCAAATTAGCAAATATCCTTCTATGAAAATAATATTAAGTTCTATAATAGAGTGATAATAAGAATCTTTGTGCAAGAACATCTAAATTTGTGTTCTTCATTGTCTAGGGTAAATGTCAATCAAGCTGTATTCTACATTTAGAGGTTAGAGGCAAAATAATTTTGGACAGCAAAATATTTCTAAGAAAATGAGTGTAAGAATTTCCTTGAAAAAGATTGAGTTTGTGTACTTTGTCTTAGAAGGCTAACTATTTCAATCCTTCGCTTTAATCACACTTCTCAAGGCAACATAATTTCAAAATCACAAAAATTGCAATAAAATAAGTAGATAATATCAACTTTTTAGGTGGTGTAAGTTCAAAATTTAGTGTATTGATTTTTACATTGGATATGGCCAAGAATAGCTGTTTTGTGGCAAATACATTTTAAAACCAAAACTGTCTTGAAAGTGACAAAAATCCTGTTTTGTGTTTTCACTGTGATGAAGAAAAACGCGATTATTTCACTTTATAAAGAGTCTGAATTATTAACTGCATGTTATTTCTGTTTGATTTGCAGTTGTGGGCCAGCCAATCAAATGCTTCAGAACAACGGAGACTTGAAGCGCAAGTGGACGTGGGCAGTTGAGTGGCTGAGTGATGAACTAGAGAGGGTAGGAGCAGCACTTATACTAAAGTCTTGACTATGGTTGATGGAAATGTGATTCTATTTATACATTTATGAATTCAAAGAAAATACAATTTATCATGAATAAAGTCATGTCAAAGAACACGGAAAGCTTTATATCTGGAGATGTTATTAACTCAATAGCTATCGCCCTGTGTACAAAATCTTATTTTACAGAAATCAGTTTCAATTTGTTGTCAGATGGTCTTTAACATTTAGAATTTTTGGTTTTTGATAAAAGTCTGGTTGATTTTTTTGTTGCATAAGTTGAATATTGGACTAATAGATGGAGCAAGACATGTTGTGTGATCACTGCCATATTGTTCCAGCGCCCATACTCTGGCAATACACAGTACACATACAACAACTGGTCACCACCAGCTCAGTCAAACGAGACCTCAAACGGGTGAGTAGATCATATTGTTAACAACAGGTGGAGCACAAGGCTCACAATGTGCACAGTCTGAACGGTCCCAACACATTGTTTTATAGCACTTGTGCGCTTAGTTTAAGAAGTTTTAGCCTGGATTTACTCAAAGCTTGCAGCATCCCACATATCGTTTTGAACCATTCTGTGTTTTTGAAATCACAAAATATTTCTCATTAAATAATTCTCACAGAGTCGATAGAGTAAATCTGTGGTTCAGCTACTCTTTTTAGTCATCCAGTTTAGAGCAAATAAACGGCTGTAAAGTGGGATTGTGGGTAAACGTTTCCTACCCACTTGGGTCTATTTTTCATCCCTAGGTTCACTTTCAAAGTGAAATTCCAAAGCTGTGGGTGATCGAAGTATGCATGGGGATTTGACTATCTCCTGATCACTAACTGGTCTTTTTGCGATAAATGTACAGGTCTAATGATATTTAGCATGAGCGTGTCATATTCACAAATTTCCATTCTGTCCTACAGCAAGGTTATTCAATAGAAACTAGATTATATCGCAACTAGGAACACAAAATCAAACTTTTCATTCAGTCACGCAGCTATGATCGACAGCCCAAATGGGGTCACATAAAGCAGTGTTTTCTGTTTATGAAAAATAAGCCAGATTATTCTGAGCTACATGTCATCCAACTTGTGTAGTTTTAGATAATGCGTGATTACTATTCACTTCACGCTAAACTTTCTTTTGAAGTACTGTCTACAATATAACTGCGCTCCTCAAGTCACTTTTTGCGTGTTTTTTTTTTTCTCGACAATTTGGCCTTGGTTTTCCACAGCATTTGTGTGAATTTTTAGTAGCACCAAGTCTCAAAATGTTAGCTCCAGATCTTGTTGGTCTGTTGCCAGTCCGTTATTTTTGTGGCCACTAACTTATCCCACTCACGGCAGTACAATTGCATCAGACTAATGGTAATTAGAGAACGCCAGGATGTTGAAGTGCATGGCATTAGTGAAAACGTTACCATAGCCATTCACGACGTTTCAGCATTTAATGTTCATTAGTCACCAAGTTTGCCCTTTGGATAGTGTTGTTATGTTTTCAAATTGGACTTAAACCAAAAGAATTGTAATGAGATATTGCCAAACGCACACTCCAGGCTGGCTTCTCAACTAGGATGCATTGAGGCTTGTTTACAATGCTGTTGTGTCAATGATGTCATTAGACAACTTTATGCTGATTGGTCAAGAACATGTTTAGGGCGTGCAGATGGCCTACAAATTTGGGGAGGTGCAACGTTCACTTCAATTCATTTGTAACTGTGGAAATCAAAATGCAACAATTGTTTGCTCTAAAAAAATAAATGATGATGTAAAGTTAGCGTTCTGTCTGTTGTGCGACTCCTTTCAATAAATTCAGTTAATGGCTGTTAAAGGACTGGATGAACTCGGTTTGGAACATAGCGTCATGATGGTGTAATGAAGAACATGAACTTGACTTATACTAAAACGAAGGGCTAGCCCCCAAAACATAAATCAAAACACGGTTTTCAAGCACATTCCTCCGTGGGATTTCAGTGTGTTCAATCGTATATTATTATGCAGTTATCACTTCTTATAAATTACATTGTATCAGTTATCACTTCTTATAAATTACATTATATCTCATTGTGTTAATAATTAATAGGAGGCATTATTATATTTCCCAGTTACTTCTTGGAGCGTTCCCACAGTGCCCGCATCACTCTGACTAAAGCCACTGAACTGTGTCCAGAAGAGGTACGTACACTTCTATGCATTAGTTATTAAGTACGCCTTCTCGTGATCTGCACTGACACTCTCGTCTTGAATTTTGTCTTCACTCTTTCATTGCGATGCTGTTTTGTTTACACTGTGTATACAAGTTCTAAATGTTACTTGTTTGATTGTGCAGGCTTGTCGATGGTTTAGAGAAATCGCGTACCTCATTGTAAAATCTTGAACTTTACTTCAAATAATTCCTTTTCATCGTCATCTGATTCGTAAGCCAACACTGACCTGTATTTTCTTAGTAATACTTATTGATATCCTGTCAAATTATATTCACGTGTAAAAAGATGTGGTACTTTCAGACAAAAACAGCACAACATTATCTTGTAATATTGGACATGGAAAGCAATGCTGAGTAACCATTTCTGGTTTTGGTAATTTCTTGTTCCCGTTCTCATTTATTGTCTCTTTGCCGGACTATTTTTGAATAGACGTGCAAAATGCCATAGATTTCCATGACATGTTGTATGACAGTTCCAGTTGAGCTGACTCGTGGACGAGTCCCTCCGTCTCTAAACTTTTTCATTGTTCATATCATATACTCTGTAGACAAAGGTTTTTGTGATCAATATGTTATTTAAAGACCTAGATATTGCTTTCAGAATAATTAGACATCGTGGTGTCTATCACTCAAAGCCAAAACTTGAAGTTTGCCAGCTGTTGTAAAAAATTAGTTTCATAGGTGATATCTCTTCTTCATTTTAAGTGGCAGTGAACTTGTATTCTGATGCTTCATGCGTTCTTTGTTGACCTTTCAATACAGGAAGTTGATGAGTCAGAAGAGGCTGACATTGGCCAACAGGAGGAGTCGACTGAGCAGTTTGAACAGCCTGCCAGCACGTCTGGCCAGAATGTGTCACCGGAAACGGGGCAAGAGATAGACGAGATGGACTCTAAGCAAGTGCCAGACAATAAAGAGATGACTGATGCTTAGTGTTTTCGGTTGTTGACGCAAGTGATTTCAGTTTCACCGGAAAATTGTTTGAGGGCTTGATTCTGGAAAGTGGGCTGCCATAGTGAGGAGCAGTGATTCAATGGTAGAGAAAACACTTAAAGTGGATGGTGGTGAGTGAACTTTCGCGGACAGCAAGATATGGGTGAGGCTGAGAGTGGTTTGAAAAGGAATGCATACATTGTAAAATAGATGAAGTTCGAAAAGTCGTTTCAGGAAAAGTCAAATGAAATTCAATTCTGAACATACACGCATGTTTTGGCAGACACTAAGTCAGCATGAGTTTGTTGGGGAGCAGCAGGTACGTACCAGAATGATAATCCAGAGCTGTCTTGGTCTCTGATGACTGTTTTGTAATTTATTGATATCCTCTTTGCCTTCTGCTGACAACCACCTGAGAGATCAGCTTTGCAAATGTTGATTGGGTTGAACATGTCTGATGCTTTTGAAGTTGTATAGTGTAGCCATGGTAACGGTGTTGAGTTATCATTTGGTAGTCACTAATATGAGATTGTTTATTCTGGTGTTAAAGTAAATGCTTTAAACTTGTCACTCGCTCGCTGGTTAGTTATGTGGCGAGAAACTTTGTATGTGGTGTTTGAAAGAATTCATTTGGTGGTTGTCAGCAGTGGATCACATGTAACGGATGAATGTATTTAGGGGTGTGAAATATGCATTTGCTTTAACTATATCACTTGCAAGAATATATGTGACTATCACACTGTTAAGTGTATCATACTGACAGTGCTGTCACAAGTCTGTTTCGTGTTCTTGCTCTTAACGATTACGATTCCTTATTGTCTATAACACTGTCAAATCAGCTAGCTGGCTAGGGAACAGAACTGCTCCTGTCTGGTCAGATCAGCGTGAACATTGATAAGTAGTGCTCTGTGGTTGACTGAATTGTTGGTAAGGCCGTTACGATACAGCAGAGATGTTGGGCTGTTTGTTGATTTTGTACAGCGAAAGGCAGTGTTGTTGCCTGTTGCTAGCAATGTAAAATGTCAGCGAGATGTCACAGTTGAGTCTACTGGCATGCAGCACAGGAATACATCTTTTCACGAGGTAATTAGAACATTTCTGTACATCCTCTGTGTATATTCTTCATCATTTTAATTAGGATAGTCTTTTGTTATTTGACCTCTTTTTCGTATTTTCTTGTTTATTTGTGCTATTTTTGTTTGAAATCGGCAAATCTGCCGACTTATGTTCCGATAAGTAACAACCCTAAGTGAACTTGGCAGAATTGTTTGTTGTAACAAGAAAGTTCTGAACACGCTTATCAACCCCAAGCTTTGTACGTACAGTTTGTAGGTATATACATATGGATATGTTGAGAGAGCGTTTTTATGCTTGGATAAATTGCTTGAGCTTGATGGAAATTCGACAGCTATTGCAAGAGTGTGTTGGAGGTGCTGCTGCTGCTGCTGCTGCTTTTCTGAGGACACTATGTCTGGTTAGTTCTGACATTTGTCGCTAGATGTCAGAACCGTTGCCTATTGTGTGTGTTATGGAATGGCGTGGGTCCGCAGAATCGGGTCTTTAGTGTGCTGGCAGACATTGTCATTTGAAATGACTCTCAAGGATGTAGCATCGATGTTCACTAATTATCGTTTTTGTCACATCTTCGTCTGAATTCTAATCAATAACTGGTTTTCATGCTTGCTGTGTGTGTGTGATATATTGAATGTATAGTATATATTTTGGAAAACTTGATTTTGCTAGAATATAATTAAGTTGTTGAAGAACTCCATCCCAATTAGGCGGACATGAGTCTGAAGGTAGTGCACAAATGTTCATGTTTGTTTGACGGTCCCGTGTCTGTCGCTGGTTTTGTTTTGTTCTGTACTGTACAAATCCCGTGCGATTCTGGAGCAGTTAAAGCAGTTCAAATTGACGGCACTTTCATTTATTATTATTATTATATTTGCAAAGATTACTTGATGGTGTACAATAAAATTTTGTTGCTGTTGAGATGCATTTTCTTATCATTGCTATATAATTTAAAGTGGAGCTTAGACGCAAATCCTTATCTTTATTATTGCTTGGTCAAATTAGCTAGGAACACAACATATAAGGATGGTGTTAGTATAAATTGTGTTGAAAGTTGCCAAATGTTTTTAAGAACGATTTTTTGTCGAAATGAAATGCGGTAAATCACTCGAATGTTTCTTGTGAGTATGTGACGTGGTGTTGGGGATAACACTGTATGATGCGAATAATGTGAGCCCCCAAAGTACGTCATTAGTGCAAAGGTCATATAATTTATTAGCAGAATATTTTGTTTTCACATTTACAAGTTGTCAAGGAATACAACTGCACTTTGTTTAGCGTAGATGATGTTCAAATAGCATTGTCGTTTAGTTCCTGCCATACATTAGCATAGTTAGGAGCACGCAAATACACCTTTAAACCTGCTGTAAACATGCCCCCAGTCAAAAAAACTTCTGTCCATAAACCATTTCTCATCTGAGCAAGAAACAAGTGGATTTCTGTGGGCTCTCGAATTTCCTTGTTTTCCTCAAACCATGCATATTTTTCAATATTAAATTCATTTTTTACATTTCACTGTCATGATCAACTTCGTGAGCAAAACATGAGTGACGAATGTCTGTCTATTGATTTGCGGATCTTCCTTTATAAAGTTAGAGTGAATCCGTTTGCTTTATTGTGTTATCCCTGTTCCTGTCAAGTTGAGCACTGAGCACTGACTCGTTAAGTAGAATCACTAACTCGTAACATCTCGCGTAAGACTTGTTTAGCGCCTAGTAGCTTAGTTCGGCTTGAATCCAGTTCAGTTGACCCCATATTTGTTTGACCCAGGTCATCCATCCAAAGATTCACGGCTGTGTGTACATTCTCGCGGCTTATTTTTCCACTGTGTACAAAAATTAAGCTTTTCACGTAGGATTTGTAATCCCCAGTTTACACTGAGAAGCACGAATTTAGTGGAGTGCATGCAATATCATTTCAAGCAATGTTGCTTGCGCACTACAGTTACGTAGCTAATCAAACTTGGCCATGTTCGATTTCGATCAACACATTCAACGGCAGTACCCAGGGGCGGATCCAGGACTTTGAGTTAGGGGGAGAGGGCACAGGAATAACCAGAATTTGGGCAGATGCGCGCGCCCAGCCTAAAATGTAGGGATGCACGGGTCTCGAATTTTTTGGGTTTGCGGACCTTTTGGCTAAAAAAAACGGTAAACGGGGTTTGTTCAGGGCCTATGCATTGTTTATTCACCCCCCTGGCATGTGCTAGTCAGCAAGTCTCACCCGAACTGCCAAATGGTATCTGGTAGAATTTTTGAGGGGCATGGCCCTCTTGCCCCCCCCCCCAAATCCGCCACTGATACCCCCTTTAAATTCGGTGATTTATAAATCAAAAGTTCATTTTTGACGAAAACGCGTGAAAAGCACCTTTAACACTGTTGTAACAACAAGACGCATGCGAATCGTGACATTTTCATTTCGTGCCTTCCTTTGTTTCGGGTTTACTTTGATCTATGGTCACCATTGGAACCGTTATTCTAGTTCTGCTTGACACCGCCGCATGGCACAACTCCGGAGCATCACTCTACGTTCTGCTTCGTATACGAAATTTTTTTAGGTTCATTGGTGCGAAGGCAAGTTCTCGATTTTCTGCACGCAGCCTGTATTTGATTTAGAAATTCTTGACTCAGTTTCCGTTGCCAGGGTCGAGAATAGGAGATGCAATACATTCTCTAATGAAGCTCGTGTGATCACGTAGGTTAGCATGGCGACGGGCTATCTCGCTGACAAACGTGATCTCTTTTTCTCGCATGAAACTTAACTCCATCGAAAGCTTCCTAGATTTTACCCTGGGATGCGACGCACTGTAATATAACACAGCGCTCTGACAATGTATTGTATAAGAAGCTGCATTTACACAGTGGGTCAAATTTATAAAAAGGTTTACTCTTCTTCGATAATCGTTTGATTGTATTATCAATGTTATATGCAGTGTATTCTATTTCCCCGTACGCGCCAGCGCGCTGTTTACCTTGTGTAAACACACCAACGCTGACATTTGATTGTGGACTGTGCCGAGAGTTGCGGCACGAACCAAATCGCTCAGATATCTGTTGCGTTGAATGTTAAACGGGTGATATTTGGAAGGACCTTTAACTTAATTAAAGTTATCGTCTCCGTAGTCTCAGATAGGCCCAGTGCCAAGAGGAAAATTCAAGACACGTAAGGTGTTCGATTGATACTAACTTCAGTACAACTGAACTGGAAATGTTGCTAAAATGATACGCGTTCGCTTCCAAAATGCTGTCTGGGACTTGTCAAGAAGAATCAGATTTTTGGCTGGGTGAGTATCTTGAAAAAGTATTGCCTTTTGGTTTTACGCATTGCTGCGGAGTCACGGTTGTCAGGTATGAGGACCAGTTATGAATTAAATGATTCTTGGATCAAAACTGTTAATGACTGAAAAATAATTTTCCTTTGGCTGTTATCAATTGATACATTCCGCGAAAATTCGAGCTCGTTGAAAGAAATTTACCGAGTCTGTATCTACACGGCCGTTTTTGTGAAAAGAATAGTTGTTCGATTTACGTCACAGGTGGGATTAGAAATACGACATTAAACTTTAATTGCCTATCAGAGCTGGTAAACGAAAAAAGGATTGGCGTTTTATAATATCAAATATCGTAATTGAATTAGCACTTCAAAAGGGGATTAACAGTGCTACTGTTTAGGTTTTATAAAGAGTTTTTATTAAATAATTTTAATGCCCTCAAGCTCGTGAACAGGACACAATCGATGTAAAATATCGAATGTTGTACATAATGCTGTTGTCATGGTGACAGGGTTGTCGCGAAGAGTACTGTACAGTTATTGGAAACGTAATAGAAGAGAATTTCACACAATTAAAGTTCCGGCCTTACCTGCACGGAATGAGGAAGGAGTGAACATTAAGACCTTATCAAATAACACAGAGAGATGGAGTTGAAAGGGAAAATTTTAATCAGGTATTCCTGTGTTTGTGCGAAATCATTAATGGCTATTCAAGACCGCAATTGCGGCATATGTCAATTTTGTGCAACATGCATGGTTTGTGTTACAAAGCTTTTTTTATTCTTAAAGTGTCAATAAGCACACAAACATTGCACGTGTGGACTGGCTGTGTGTTTGCAACTCGAACCAGTGTGTGTCAGGCGTCTTAGTCAACATAGATGCAGATTCTTAGCAATGCAGTTCTGGTCCCGTAATAAGCTGCAAGCGTTCGAATGGAAGTTTAGATATGTGTATACTATTATTAATCAAGATCGTAGCGGTACTGAAACAAACATTAACTTGATACTGCGGAGCTAAACCTAGCAACTCTGCGGCAAGGGAGAAATTTGTTCCCAGCCATTGGGTACTCTCGAGATTATCGGTGAGACGAGAGACATTAGTTACCGTGTTTCGTGACGTGTTATCTTTGGGTAGGAAAACAAAACAGTTGTAATAAGGTTTGTTTAGCTTCTATAGAATATAAGTATTGGCATGTTTGCCAATGCAAGATTTACAATACGGTTCAATGTTTGGAGTCTTGTGGAGACATACACTGACAAATTTGTCAATAATGCAGTGATAACGTAACGAATTGAGCAGATTATTTGCGTAACCATGCATTCTTAAACACACGGGGTTGGCGCTTCTCGTTGAAATGTAAGCCGACATATGGGTGTCGACCTGGCAACACAGAGGACTACATCACCGGATTACGTGTGACTGAAAAAGTCAATTAAACTAGTGGAATTATACTTCGTACCGGAGAAACAAAATTTTCTTTAAGTAGGTTTTGCTCTTCTATCAGGCCCACTGCATGATCTCAGTAACCTCCAAACTCAGGACTCTACAGACTGGCGGCTTAAATAGGCCTACCCGCCTTCCGACTAAGAAGCGAACTTCAGCTAGAACACTTATAACTAAACTGAAATTGGCCTCGCATTCAATTGTTCCGCAAGGTGATGTTTTGGATTCAAAGAAGTGACAACGAATTGCCAGATCTTTCGAAACCCTCAAGTCGTTTCCAATTTGACTAAGAAAAATTTGAACGGTATAGCGCATCAGGTAGTCCATGTCATTTTTGTGATGGAATTCAGGTTTATAGACGCTTTAAACGCTGACATAATTAGTGTACAAGTTTACTCGAAGCGTGTCATGCAATATCATCAATTTTCGAGTACAGCGATTAGGCCCCAGGCACCAAATTCGTTTAAAAAAATTCGCACTTCAGAACCTAGTCACATGTTTCTCGATTCGCTAGGGGCGAACGTGCACGGCGACTTACGACTGTGTCCGTCGGTATATCATTTCTGCCAGATAATATACAGTCACGCGCCTATACTGAATTCCGGCTGCGTGCGAACCAACATGGGAAATATTTTATCACGGAAAGGGTTCAAAGCTCTTGTAAAATGCTGCCCTTGAACTTGAGCGAGTCTAAATAATGTTGTCTGTATTTGCAGGTAATTTACACAGGGTACCCATGGTGAGCGCCGCGAGCAACTTGTCAACCCCCGGACGCACTGACCGACCTAACACCCGGGATTATTACGAGATCATGTTCACATGGCGAGCTTTGCCGGAGAAGAAAGTTATAAACGAGTTTGACAGCCGTCTAACGGAGTTAAATACAATAAAGGCCGAGGTGCACAAACATATGGGACGGCTGAACGCCTTGCGAGGCGAGTACCTCAGTTGGTTTTCTCGAAAAAGGCAAACTTTTGTCGACGTTTTGAAAAGCATTCAACTGGCGGTACCACGACTGGTGCCTGGGAACGTGTACTCCATGAAACAATTTCGAATTCTTCACGATATGTGCAAACGACTTAAACAATCGGGGAAAGTAAGGACTGGGATGAACTTGGAAATATTGGACCAGTTTTGGGGCTACTGGCGACAGTTTGGTGCGCTAAAGGTCGAAGGAGACCGAGTGGTGTTTAAAAGAATTTCTGATTACTGCGACAGCATTACGAGGCTAAGACAACCGGAAATTAAGGACACAGTAGACGATTTACAAAGCCAGCTTACTTTAGAATTGTCAGAGGATTTCAACTTTTCCAAAATTCACAACGAGCGCGATAACTTGTTTACATACAGATTAGCCGTGCCCGACAGTGGCGGTTTTCAAGGGCTGTTATCCTATCTACCATATTTACTGGACAAGACGACGAAAATCTGTTACTTGGTAGGAAAACTTCACCTCGAGAAAGAATGACAGTACTTCAAACATGACAAGTTTGCATCGTAGAGAAAAATGACAAATACTTACGCAATTAAACTTTACGTCGGGTCTTATGAAATGTATTAAAATACAGACGATAATCTACATTGTCATTGGTATTTACCATACTGGCGGCAGAGAGCATTTAGTGCTGAACAGTAAGGCAAACGTCGAGAAAAATCAAAACCAGAAACAAGCTCAGGCGACGAGACTAATGTACAAACGCCCTCGTACCGAGAGGGGTCTCTTGCTACGCTGCCAGAGAATGACGAAACACAATGGAGAATAAACAGTGCCCTTCTAACAGGCCTCATTTGTTTTACATTTTTTGTTCATCTGCGGTAGAGACTCGAAAATTTTCTGTAATTGTGTGTTCGATAATATTGTGCTATGCAAGATCAAGCTTGGACAAGAAACTCATCTGCATGAAACAAAGTATACCCGAGCACAAGATTATGGACAATTACCAAAAGTTCGTGGAAAAGCTAACAGAATACCGACACGAATTAGAATTGCGAGTTCGGCGATTAGAACCCGGGTCCGTTTCATGAAAAACGATTCAAGACTTTCCGAATTATAAAAACTAAAAAATTTGGTCTACATTTGTTAAAAATACTTAAGTTTCACTTGTGCAAAGTTCAAAGTGGTGACTGCTTGTTTCTGAATTGTAATTCTACTATTTATAAACTGCGATGTACTCACAACTTGGCTAAACCTTTTTTTAGCAATTGTGAAGCGAGAGAGTAAGGTCAAATTTCTGTCTCAGTCATTTTCATGAAATAAACATGTGGCAGTCCTGAATATTATATTATTTCTCTCACCATCATTTTGTTTACCAAAGCAAAATGTTGTGATTCAAGCTATTTTCCAACGCAAACACTTAACCAGAGCACCTTTTTAGCAGTTTGGACTAAAAAAAAAAACGCCGTTACCGCGAAGGGATGATGGTAACTAAAACAATTCATGCACACTTCGAGTAGCCGTATAGACACCCGCCTAGTGAAACTTGAATTGGTGCATCAGCAATGCCAACGTACCCGAGAAAACTACGCCGCCAAGTGCAGACATCTTCTCTCACGGTGGACTAACCAGGGACCGAGAATTCATAAAGGAAAGGTATCTAGTTGAACTCGAGTATCATGTGTCTATTGTTGGGAATTAATAAACAGATTTTCGATAAAATCATGTAGTATTCAAGCCAGTCAAACGTAAAGTTCATGGAGCATACAACCACACAGACTGGCCAGAACAGCCCAGCAGGGTGCAATTATTGAAAAAAAAGAATCAAATGGATAATAGTTTATTAAAATCCGTGTTGATCAGGCAGAACTACACTATGGGCAACAAGGCCCCATCAGGGTTTGTCTATTGCCACTAATAAAAAACGACATACCTTTAATAAAATCTCTTAAAATGTTACGTGTAACCCTATTTCTAAAAATGCAATTTTGAAAACATGAACATGAAGACTGCAAAATATGTGAAGGTTTCAAACAAGGTTATTTTAATACAAATAGATGATGTTGTTTTCTAGTGAAAAACACCACTTTCGAAAAGGTCATCACCAACACGCACCGTTTGCTAAGGTTGTCCATCAGATCAAATCTCCCCAAAAAAGTGTTTCTATAATGCAAATACTTATTATCTTCAAGCCACACACTCTGATGAGATTTCTACAGTACAGTTTCAAAGTTTTGAAATTTTTATTCATGGTTAGGTAATGGTCTGATATAACGTGCCCGAATTTTGAGAACCAGTTTTCCCCACTGAATAACGGGCATCAAACTGGTTCTCAAAATGCGGCACGTTATATCAGACTGTTGCCCATGGTTATGTGGCACAAATATCACACTTCGAAGGAAAATACTGTCAAAGTGTAAGAAGCTTGTGTGAAGGCCAACAGCACTCGAGACTCGACTCCATGCTACGGTCGAAGTCAAACTCGATCCCGAGGAGGCCAAACTGCCACTGAAATTGGCTGCAGAAGGCCAGATCGTCTGGATTAGAAAATCCAAATGTTCAACAAAACTTCACACAATTGCTGCAAATTTTACACACCTCTCGCCCAATATTTCTCTGTAGTTTCGTGCAATTCATTTGTGATGAACCCCACGTTGTCTATGACTTACAGAAGAAAGGACTTCTTTCCCATCAATGTACCTTTCAAAAACAACTTTTTTTCCAGAAACGCATGATTACCTGACCACCAGAATGTCAGTATTGTGAATGACATGAATAGATTTGCCTCAACTATTAGCCCACAAGACAATATTTGAACTAGGGGTACACGTAACCTTAAGACTAAGATATTAAGTAGCAGTTTGTTAAGATTAAAAAGTTAGAAAAAAGCTTAATACACAAATTCATGGCAGTTTATGAAGACTGAGAATGTAGCTTCCTCATGCGTGGTTTCCAAGCAAAGCAAAAGAGAGAAAGAAATCAAAAACATTGATTTCATTCCTTGAAGGGCACATGGCACTTAGGTTCACATATTACGCTTTGCAAAGCAATTGCAGCCAAAATATATCATACCATGTCTGATAAAACAAGTTACAATCTTTACCTTTGAAATAACGCACAACCCACATCTTACATCTGAGCTAAATGACAAATAAATTCAGTGTAAAAGTTGATATTGAATAATCTCTAAATAAAACTCCACAGTGAAATTTAAAGAAAAAATCCAGAATTTTGGATGTTTTAGCAAACGTTAGAGCCTACCAGGATTTATTAGATATGCAGGTCATATTTCCTGGAAAAAATCAAGTCGATACTACAAAGGTTGACCTCACAATAAACCATCCTTCATCTTTAGAGAGTCTGCCTTTTATAAAATCTTCCTTTTGGTGTCACAGACTTTTGTTAATGTTAAGTAGGACCTTAATAAACAACCTCAATTCAAAGTCACATATCGAAAAAACTATGCTTTGTCAACCATTAAAAGTATATAATTTTGAAAGAAGAACGATGAGTATTCTAAAAATATGCTTCTTACTACTGTGTCTTTAATACAGTCACAGGACCAGTTTATTAGTAAGACAAATTTTCATGTGCAAGAATTTATCTATTTACATTCGGAGCAAAATATCCTCCATGTCGATTTTACTAAAACCTTTTTAGGTGAAAACTTCACTTAAATTTTAAATAGGCTGTAAGGGTTTTGCTTTAAAATGCCTTGACTGATGTTTTTTATGTTTTGCGAGTTAATCTGGCATAAAAAACGCACTAAGTGAACAATAAAAAATTCCTAATAGTGTTTTTAAGACATAACGGAAAATTTTCATTTAAAAAGTTGGTCAGGTAACAATAATAAAGACACAGTTAGTAAGAAGCATATTTTTAGAATCCTCAATCTATCTCCTTCCAGAAAATACATACTTTTGATGGTTGACAAAGCATAGTTTTTTCGATATTTGACTACAGTTGTTGTTTATAAGGTCCCAGGAGTTCAATGTCAGTTTAACAGGGAAACTGTCACCACTTTCCATGGGAAAATGCTGCACTACAGAGGGCAGGGCTTGTAAAATTAAGCGTTGCCATGCTCCCCCTAAATGCGTAAAGTGTTTGCGTAGAATGAGTGTGGAGAGCAATTCCAGCCCATGGAAAATTCGAGACGTCATAAGAGCTTTTCAGCCTCTGAGTCTTTGATTAAATAATGCCCCGATTGGAAAACAACTTAAAACTGAGTTGATCCAGTAGCGCTGAAATATGCCCACCACTGCACCACAAATGATATACTTCTAGGGATGACCACAAGGTGAGGCACAATGAGTAAAAGTTGTCCGAAAATGGGAAGTACTCCTCGCTTGCCTAATAGAAACCTATTAGCCAAATTTTATCAAAATCCATCCAGGAAATCCAAATATACTGAGGCAAGCATAAAAAAATACTTGCCAGTACAAGGCACACCGCTAGTCAGATCCCTCCAAAACAAGTTGTCAACTGTTGCCATGGTTACAGGAATGCACATGCACAAAGATCCTGGGGGGGAAGAAGGGAGGGAAGGAGGGAGGGAAGGAGGGAGGGAGAGGCGGATTGCAACAAACGGATTGGAAAATAGTAAATGCGTCCGAAAATGGTAAGGCCTCAACTCTTCCTCAATAAAACGTATTTGCCAAATTTCAAGAAAATCCATCAATAAACTCTGAGGATACAGAGGCAAATATAAAAAATTAAAATTGTAACTAGAAGACACTGCATTAAACAGATCGGTCTCAAACTCATCATCTGTCGCCAGTTTCACATCTGCCAAATCTCACTAAGATCACTGCAAGAGGTTTTACAGACAGAGCAGCGGACGCTGGATGCCCGAGCAGAAATGATGGCAATACGCACCCACATACGTATGTGGTAGCATAATACAAAATTATCCACAACGCTTTAACAGGCAAGAACCGATACAGAGCTAATGTTTAACTGCCCAGACAAACAACAATAACAAATAACAATAAAGCAGACACTCTAAAGAATAGCGATGAATTTTTGGTACGTCAAATTCCAGTTTTGGGAATACTTGATATTCGACCGAGTGAAATGTTCTCACAAAAATGACATCTAGAAATCCAAAAAGATACTTTAGGCGCTAATGTTAGACAAAACGTTTAAAAAATGCTGGAAATTTTCTTTGACTAAGTAAAAACGGAGATATTGTTGCACAACACTAACATCTCTTGCTTAGAGGAAACTGCATAACAATCTTTTACGTTTAGCACCATTACTCCTTGGCAATAAACCAAATTAAAACTCACTCTGACAAGAATAGCGACAAGTGTCTGTCGCAGGCAATCAGGCGGCTAAAGCACCTGTTTACACTTAAAGGATAACACCCCTCACAACCTTATGGCACACATTTACAGCAAAACTGCCTACACATAGGCTAGACTCCTCAATTAGTAACACTGAACATGGCAGAAACAGGTGGATTTTCCATAATAATTCATTTGAGGCAACTCATGACTGCAACTTCGTAATTTTACACACTAATTTACACTGTCCATTTACCAAAAAAGAATGCCTCACTTTTCTAGACTCCTCAATTAGTAACACTGAACACGGCAGAAACAGCAGAAACGGGTGGAATTTCCATAATATTTCATTTGAGGCAACTCGTGACTGCAACTTCGTAATTTTACACACTAATTTACACTGTCCATTTACCAAAAAAGAATGCCTCACTTTTAGGAAAAATATTTCAGTGTGCGAAAATTGAGGAGGTTTCACTGTAGATTACATTGCAAAACTCGACATCAGAAGCAACAGTGAGGAGTCCTGTAAGTGTTTGACTGGAAAATCTGAGTTGTTCTACTAAGTTTTATGGGCTTGAAGACAGTACACTTTATCGAACACTTGCAAAAACATAAAAAGGGTTTTAATACAGACAACCCTCACTTATATAGAGCAGCTGTCATAATGTTGGGTTAAAACAGCTGAAAATGCCCTCAAGGTTTCAGCATAACCAATTTATTATTCAATTTAAAGGGCCTGAGAACTACCATTTTTCTGTCAAAAATGAAAGATCAATAGGGCTGTCCCGGACAGAACCCATTGTCCTGGAGATAAGAAAGCGCGTTTTGGACATCAGGCGCATTTTCGTATCTCTCATAGATGTCGGGAAGGCAAAGAGTTTCAAATCACGTATCCACAGGTATTTATCCAGATTAACAAACTTTCTCATGTCGGAGTTGGAGCCCACAGCACAGCAATCATAATACTGGTATTGGAAGGACGAATAGAGTAATGCAAATGAGAAAAACTTGTAAAGAATCGGACGTCAAATAACATGTGAAACTCCAGTGCCATGAAAACGCGGCGGCAAATGTGCCTGACGGATGTTTACAGCACTGTGGGTAAATACAGCGCGATTCGAGTGCCGTTATGTGATCTGGAGCGGCCCTACTGTCTTGTGGTGACACAATGCAATCACTGGCTAACTATTACATAGCATCAGAGACAGCAAGCGTTTACCTTTACTCTGTGATGTGCAAATTAAAGAAAGATTCTAATCCCACCATAGCTGTCAGCCAAAGTAACTTTTTTGTGTCAAAATGGTAATCTTCACCTTTCTTGTTGTTGGGAAATTTAATTTACGGCTGCGACAAAGAGTGCTAAAATGTATTGTGTACTGGCACCCACTTCAATTTATAATCAACAGACTGTGTTGGTATTCAACTAAAATTAGCAATAATTGCGGGATACCACTTTGCTCTCTGTATACCTGTTGCATTGAGTCCACACAACACAGAGAGTGCGCACGTCATGATTAAACTCAGAGCTACCATGCAGGACTCCTCACCGTGAAACACTGTTATTCAAAAACAAAAAGCACCTAATGAGGCTATTTGGACCCTGTTGGACGCATACTACCAGCCTAATGCCATAAGAATCACCTTGAGCAGTATGCCACCTGCTGGAACTATAATATTGTCATCTCTGTGGTATCTAGAAAGACAAAAAAAGTTACTTCAGTTACAAAATTTAAAGATAACGAACTTGCGGGCTACTACAGTAAAATCTCGCCAGTTTAGTACTCGATATGACGAAAAAGTGAATTTCCACTTTTTAAGCAGGTAACACCAAATTCAGGATGTGCCATCCATTTTCAAGTTTTGTTTCATAGCTACCATCAGACAACAGTCCAGAAAATGAAAAGTTCCAATTCTGACAATTATGTTTTATCCAAACTGGCTAGACGTAAAGTCAATGGAACTTGCATGCCAATTCCTCATCTCTAAGATTGCTTGGTCAAATTAGGTAGAAAACACAACATATAGCAACAATGTGAATAGTAGGTTGAAATTTGCCATTTTAAGAACTACTTTTGTGTGGAAAATGATCTGCCGTCAATCACCGAACAGTGTCCAGAAAGTGTCGTGATGTGGTGTTGGGGAATAACACTGCATGATGCGGGCTATGTGAGCACCCAAGACATGTAATTAGTGAAAAGGTGACCTATTTGCAGAATTGTTTGTTTTCACATTTTACAAGTTGTCAATGAATACACTGCACTTTGTTTAGCATAGAATTGACGATCTTCAAATAAAATTGTTGTTTAGTTCCTGCTATACATTAGCATAGTTAGGAGCATGCAAATGCATCTTAACGGTAAAGGTTAATGGTAAACGGTAAAGGTAAGCGGTAAAGGTAAATGGTCAGAGAGTAATCATGCCACACTTAAAGCATGCTGCTCCTCAGAATTAAAAATCACTAAGAAACAGTAGCAAGACAACTAAACTTGTTTAGTAGCAATTAAACTGGAATTCCACAAGTTTTCAAAAATAATTTAATAAATTCTGACATATTGTAGACACTAGGAGGCCACCAAATCCACTTCTAATGGCAGAATTGAAATCTAGGCTAAGTCTAGATTCAGGTGGAGTCTAATTAAAATTTTAAGCTTTAACAAATTGAAGCATAACATTATTACCGGTTTTCTTAACAAAAAAGTAAAAGCACATGAAATGAATGCAAACAATAAGGACATTTGGCTTCAGCTGACACCAACCCAAGCACAACAATCAACACTGAATATTTCTCATTCCTGCCAAGCAAAACCGAATAACACCAACGAGTAGTTTCCCAAATATAGAGTTGACGCATGCCACAAGCAGCTACTACAATGCCTAGCAAAAAGTGCAGTTACTTTCATACACGGCCATTTCCTTTAAGTCCTGGTCCACTTAGTTGTGAAGTACATAGCATTTACTGCTATGACCAGACAGCCACACCCTGTGACCTGTCCAGTCGTCTCAGTTCCACCAATTCATTAGAATTAGCTGAGAAAAGTGTTAACTCGCCTATTGTATGACACATCGCACAAAGCAACCGTCCGAGACCACACTCCCATAGGAGGAGCAAAGTGAGCAGTTACTTCGACGTATAAGCATTACTGACATCTACGTCAGGAGCTTGTGCCGCCAATAAAATGCACCAGTAAAAGAAAACTAGTTAATTATCCATGCAGCCCATTAATCAAGCAAGTTATGAACTTGAAGCATTACGTAGGCATTAACTCATTGTGTATAGAGTCCCAATACATCAGTAATCATGGACCATGGGAATATTTTGACAAACCACACAAGGGCAGCTTTTTCTATAGAGCCTTGGAATCACCCATACATTAAACTGCGTCTCGTACATGACAAGACTATTGTTACTTGAACCTGGTCTGCTGGAATATATTTAGCAAATTCCTAATCTCGTCTCCTTCGAAGGGATGACATTGACTACTACTATTGGCGGGAACTCCGGTCACGTGGGATCTCGCTAGTCTGGTTACATTTATTTATCAACACCCTCATTCCATGCTGACGACAACTAGAATTTGGTGCCACCTGATGAGAGCTTTTAGGGCTTGGACGAAGGTAGCCTCCTGTACCCTTCCGTCAAACCCGTTTTTCTCTCTGCACAGGATCTCCGCATTTTCATTGCTAAATTCATGTGTTGTGTCATATAAATTGTCGTATAACACAGATGAAATTCCGTACAAAGCAGCTTTTCTATGTTGGTATTACGTACTTTTCTTAAGAGATTGTTCAGCCTGACCATGTTATTTCCCGTCACAGTAAATACCATAAACTACGGTAAACTCGCGGGTTAATGACCTGGGCGCTTAAATTGGGAAACCCTGAGACAGGAGATGTGTGATTACCCGGGCATGGGCGTTAACCAGCGAGTTTACGGTACACCGCTAACGCGTACCACCATGTATGTACCAACACCGAAAAGCTGCTGGAGAAGGAATTTCATCTGCGTTATACATTCCATTTACACGAAACGGCACATTCCTTCAGCAATGAAAATGTGGAGATCATGTACAGAGAAAAATTGATTTGACAGAGGGGTATAGAAGACATCTGTCTACATACAAGCTCTAAGATAGGTGTTGCCAGATTCTAATTGCCACGGAATGAGAATGTTGACAATGTAACCAGACAAATGAGATTCCACGTGAACGGAAATCCCACTACCAGCAAAAATAGTCAACATCATCCCATCGAAAGAGACGAGACGTCTCCGAGGATCTAGAAATTAGGTAAATACAGTCCAGCACACAGGGTTCAAGTAACACAAGCATGCATTTTCTGGATGTCTCAAGAACTGCATTTTATTATGACAAAACAGTGGCATCAAGTCATTGGGATTTGCCAAGAGATGTTTTCAAATACAAATGGTTTTTGGCACGGAAAAAATTTCTGTTGGACAACAACACTCACTTTACACTTATCTGATTTTTAAATTCAGCAAGACTTGATGACCAGACTATTGACAGCGATGCGTATTAAACAGCCACTGGAACAATTTCCCCTTAAATCACAATTACCGGATTGACGAGACAGTGAATGAGTATAGTGTATTAGTACTTTACACACCAGATGGCGTAAGCGAACACGCATTCCTGTTATACTGCTGGACTACCATTGATGGTGTAGGACGTGCCAGCGTTAATACTTTGCTCGCCAAAATCTTCCTCCACAAGTATTTCACCGCCTCTGGATGAGTCCCTGTCATGCAGTTTTGCTTTGACTATGTTGGTTGGGTTCAGCGAGTTCATCATGGCTATGATAGTGTACCTTGAGTAACATGACAAATCATGAATTCCAGAATACAAATTTATAAGAGAAGCACAAGGAAAAAAATTCACACATCCACAACACACCTACATGGTGTTGGGAGTTGTCTGAAAAAAGGCAGTTTCTCTTAAATGCCTAATTTATTATTTTTTAATAAAATGCTTCATTGGATGTAAAATTCTCTCTCTAATATCATCAGGAATAGAATAAAATTTGACAATATGTTTTTACACTTGAGACATGAACAAAATATTTCAATTATAACAGAATCCAATCAAAAATTGTTAGGTAAACTAAAAATTATAATTGTTTTCTTGTCTATAATGAAATTGACTGCTCTTCCAGAAAACACCCAACTGCATAAATCTTCTTCAATGTCTTTATATCTAACATTTAAAAATATGACTTGTCGTTTCACTCCGTGACTGACAGAAAGTACTCATATCAGAATCTATCAATTCAATTTTTTGAGAAAACAGTTAGTAACAAGACATTCAATGTTATATTTTAAAGTGCATGGTGCTTAATTTCAAATCAAAATTGGTTTTGAATGAATTGAGTGAATTTTATTTTCTTCAGTCGTTGTATAACCCACCTGGAATCTTTTTTGAGCAATTAGCAAACATTTTGTTCTGGCAAATAATTTCATGAACATTTAACACACTGAAGAGCACTTAAAAATGATACAAATATCGAAAGACACAATTAGTGGGTAAATCTTTTATGATTACCTGTTTTTGTAATGGTGTTCTTGTACAAAAAAGACTTTGTGGAATAAATGAAGGAACAAATCTAGAAAATGTCTACGTATAATGGATTTTTTTCAGTGAATTGTTAAAAATTATTATTTTCATCAAATAGGTCATTGACAAAAACACCACCACTGATATATTTGTTAAAAATGCAGATTTTAGGTAATTTGTATTTCACTGTTATGCCATAAACTTGTTGAGAATAAATCTTCCACTGTTTCAGCAGTTGTTTACTTACGAAGGACGAGTTACGTAGAACCTCATTCCAAAAATGGACAGTGGCTGCAGTTTGGGTTCGAGTGTAATAATTTCAAAGTTAACAGTATTTGACTTTACAAATCCCGCTTCAAGTTCAAAATAATTTCACCCACTTTGAATCAGAAGTAAGTAGTTTTCTCATCCATTATATTTTTATCGCCACGTTGAAGAAAATTATTAATATTTATATTTTTAACTCGTCTCCTCCTTCTTCATCAGCTTTAACTAAAACATCTCTTTTAACTCTCTAAAATTTGTTATATTCAAACTGAATTTAAAAATGTTTGCGTTGTACTATTCAAGGCGTAGGGCGTGCCAGTGACTATGGTGGGATTGGCCTGACCGCATTTGCTGAAACTATCCATTCAAACAAAGGAGAAAAACGTAATCATGATGCAGCATAAGAAAATTGTGTTTTGACACTAGCACATGGATTATAAATGTCTTGCATGATTTTAGTATTTCTTGCAAATTTCAGTGAAGTGAAGAGGCTAGGAATGACAAATTACACTAAGTACTGACAATTAATTTAAACCTAATGTTTAAAACCCAGTGCATCACAACTGACCTTGGCAGTAATGCAACTACACAGGCAAGGAGAGTGCCAAACCAAAACTTGCCGTCTGTGACGGCCGTTTCCATCACCCAGTACGGGTCCGACGGTTTGTTGCATGAGTAACAGATGGCGTTGAAGATCATGCCAAAGGCCATGAAGACAACCCAGCTGCCGAAGATGGAGATTACATGATAGATGGTCTGAAATTATTAAAAACAATTCTGGTAAAACAAAACTTGTGTATGATCACAAGAAGAGGAAAATGCTGATCATTAATAATTAAGGTCATGCCCAGTACAATAACATACTATTTACCTTTGACCCTTGACCCTGGGCCACAGATCTAATGAAGAAATTTGAATAAAAATCAATCACGCCATCTCATACAGTGTTAACATAGGCGCAGCAGTTGTTGGATTTGATTAAAGCAGTGCTTGACGCTTAGCAAAACGCCAAGTCGCGTCGAGACAACTATCATGATGACAACTGTCTCTCATGTAAAAGCGACACAATAACCACTCACCCAGGCCCTAAACTCCAGCCCATTGTGTAGTAACGCTGTTACAACGCAGGCAGAGACACTGGTGGAGCCAAACTGCCAGATGCCAATATCGTTGCTGGAATAGACCTGCAGAAAACAACGGCAGAACACTCGCGATAAAGCAAGCAATAGGCTAGATTTGGTGAGCATTGTGGGACAGTACTTACGTCAAGCAAAGAAGTCACCAGAGGTGACTGGATATTCACTAGGTGGTACTGATGAATAAAAATCCACCTTTTTCATACGTATATGGACCAAGAGCAGAAAGCGGTGCATAGCACGAGAGCATTCGTGCGATAATAAAAACACATGATTTCCCAGAATGCAAGTTCTGTGGGAAAGTCCCTTGCTTCACTAGTGACACCTGGTGAATTTCACGTTCCCCTAATCCAAGACCTCCCCTCAACAGGATCGTACTTATGATCGCATGCGTCACACCAATTCAGTTCCCATGGGCCGTTTAAACTGTCTTTTAAAGGGAAGGCGACCGGTTTTAGAGTTATTCTTTGCTAAATAAATGCTTTTCCGGTTACCACGGATAAATTTCCAGGTTAATTAATAAAACTAGCCAAGGCTTTAATCAATTATGCACGAGCCATTCTGCGAGTAACGAATAATTCCAAGCCAGCATCGTTTGTGCGACGGACTATTGTGGACACACGTTATTTGTATGCTATTTTCCAAAAATTCCAAAAAATGACATAATTACTACTACCCCAGACTGAACTAGAACTCAGTTATTAATAAAAGTTACGATTTTCTGGTTTCTCTAGTCAAATTTTCAAGTTGATCAAATTCCCCCAGGTTCTAATTGATTGTGCATGCGTCACTGAGGAATGGATGTTCGCGGCCCAAATCATTCCTGGCAGCTTCATCTACATGCGTTATATTCCGCACACTTGCGGAACATTCCGCACTCAGTGCGGAATATTCCGCAAGGCAAAAATTGAACTTCTAATTAAGAAAATGCTAAATGAGTAAATAAAAATGTAACATTGTAAACATGTTTAGGGTAAGGTACAGATTTGTTACATACCATTTTTTATGGCCCTAAGTGGATATTGAAAAAGTGCGGAACCGTTCCGCAAACTTTGAGACTAAATAATATTGTCTCATTTGAAAAAATATCGCTTTTCATAAACAACTAAAAATCGCACAAAAAACAATACCTTCCCTTTCAATGACTCAGATACAAAGATACAACGTATTTAATAAAAAACGATACCCACAAAGTGGTTTTGTTGGTTACAGCAACTTATCGCGAGGAAACAAAAATATTAAGGAACAACTTACAAAGTGTGGTATAAAATAGATGGCTAAACTTTGCCACAACGCATCAGCTACATTCACCCAGTAGGTGTAGCGAGTGTAGACCTGTTGGTAGAGACAACATTGGGAATAAACATACCTTTCACAACATACAGACTGTACAATATAAAACATGAGGAAAACTTCCGAGAATATATCAACAATACAGAGTCACTATAAACTTAATTTTAGTTTTTTTGAGCAAATTTTAAAAATTTTAAAGAGTAAGAAGATTGTTATTTCTTGTCATAAAAATTTTGGGAAAAGTTGTAAAGTTCTCCCCATTTCTTCCCAGAACCCCAAGGATGGTCCCACCATAACATTCTCAAACAAAATCTGCGAACCTGTCACGACATAGCCTGTGAGCAGCAACGGAAATTTCAACGATTTCGTTTATGTTCGCGTTGGCATTGATACTGACCCGGATGTGATGCCAGGCTGTCTGACCGTGACAGCTGGTCACATGATATTTGTGAGGTCATTCTTTCATAAACACGTCACCAAAAGACTAATTGTTTCATAAGTCCACTAATTAATCGAATTTCTGGCTTTGATATATGAACACAGTTATGTTCTCAAACAAGTAAAATAAAGAACCCTAGTATGTAAAATAGTCAGAAAATAAGTAAGACTAAAGTCATTGTTAATCTTTAAAACAAGTGCAAGAAAAATGTGCCAAGGACAACACGTGCAACAGTGTCAAAATCTCTTGCTGTTAATTAAGTTACTATCTCCTAACAACCACTCTTTCTCTTTAGAATTCAATGAAAATTTTCACCACATCTTTGATGGCACCAGACTATTTTGAAAAGCTCCCCTCACTTAGTAGGCAAAATACGGCGTAGCCCCTTACCTTGCACTCTGGACCCTGCTTGTACAATACGGGGAAGGCCAGCAGCGTGCTAGCCTTGACGTCTTGGTCAAAGATTCCCTGTATGATGGGTCCCAGTGTAGTGAAGCAGACGTTGTACAGCAGTAGGTAATACTGGTCGATCATGACGGAGCCAGAGAAACCGTTATAGAGCTGATACCAGAACAGCAGAAAGATGAACATCTGGAGAAGACAATGAACACAACCATGAAACCATTGTAGAGTTGATACCAGAACAGTAGAAAGATGAACATCTCGAGAAGACAGTGAACACATGAAACCATTGTAGAGCTGATACCAGAACAGTAGAAAGATGAACACCTAGAGAAGGCAGTGAGCACATGAAACCATTGCAGAGCTCAAATAGATGCTGGAATGTCGTGCAGTTACCGACGGATAAAAATATAAAATAGTAACACTAGTCAAACTAAAACGACGAGTGCCGGTACTAAAATATATTAAAATATTCCCATTTCCAGCGATGCGCTTTTTGTCAAGGGTAAGCTACATGTACTCAACAGTCTGTAGCACAACCTTGACAAAGAGCGCATCGCTTGAAACGCGGGAAATATTTTTATATTTTAGGACCGAGGCTTGTCGTTTTAGTTTTACTATTTTACAATTGTAGAGCTTATACAAGAACAGTAGAAAGATGAACATCTGGAGAAGACAGTGAACACATAAAGAATACAGTCCGTGAGGAAAGAACTGAGGTATGCGAGAAAATGTATGAACACCTGAATGAAAATCGTGATGAGTAAGAAACAAAAAACGGCATGCTAAAAGTGTTCATAAAAAGGAAAGCAGGGAATGTACTGTGATTCATGAGAGGCAAGGACCGGAGGACAAAAAAAATGGAAAACAATGGAGAAGAGCGGACACCGTAGAAAAAACTCAATGCGAACAGCTAAGAGATTCAGAGAACACACACAGTAAACTGACAAATGACAAAATAAAACAAATATATAATCATCGACAGCATCGTTTTCAATCTGATGAACAACAAAATCGCAGGACAACACGTTTCTTCTACCAGCAGTGCTCTGAGAGGAACAACAAAGTGCAAAGACTGGTCACTAGAAAATAATCCTGTACTTTCAAGGTGAGACAGAGGACACTGAACTATAATTATTAATCAGTAAACGCTCGTCAGTCACAGAATTTTCCATCATCCAGTGGACAGGAACGAGTTTACGGAGCTTGGAGATTTACGCATTATAATAAAAAATTGACAAATATTTTGAGCTACTCACACAACTTTTATAGAAATTGTAGGCAATCATGGCCGCCAGCCTATCGTAGCACCAATGTCCGTGTACCAACAGCAGTTTCTCCAGGAACCGGAACCTGGCAATAGCAAAGTCGGATGCCATAGCTGCCTGCATGCCTTCTAGACCAGAGATGCCGATGCCGACATTGGCCGTCTGGATCATGTTGACGTCGTTGGCACCATCTCCAATGGCAAGTGTAACGGTGTCCAGCTTCTCCTTGATAAGACCAACAACTGCAGCCTGCAACAACAGATAGCAATTCACAGATAGTTGCAGTGTGTCTGGCCAATTGATTGTGTCTGTATTAACTGTTTTACGTGAATAATTTAATTAACGCTTGGTCAAACTATAAGAGAAATTTACAAAGTGGTTGGGAAAGTATGACTGCTCCGTTTTTAATGAGAAAGAGGAGATGACATTGGAAATCTTAACTTCTAATTAACTCTATTACATTGACATCATGCTAAAGCAATTCAAAACTACACTGGCCTCCCAACGTTCCACAAAAAATCAGAAAAAACTAAGACGTCATGCAGTTCACAAGTCTAAAGTATGAAAATGTAAGAAACAAGTGGAAAAAGATAGGAATTCTATAAGACACTATCAGTACAAACAACAAGAGCAATGCGGAGCGTTGAAATGCGCCCACGAATGCATCGCAAATGGTGTGCTTTTAGGGTTGCTTATTTGTGTCGTAAAATGGGCACTAGATGGCGCAAAAACATACAATCCGTCCAAAATGGGAACATGTCATTGCTTCTATAATAGAAAGATATACACCAAATTTTATAGAAATCTGCCACAGAACTTCAGAAAAACAAAGGAAAACAGAACAAAATGAAATTGCCATTAGGGGGCACAGTGTTCATTGGATCCGCCTGAAAGTCGTCATTGTCTGTTGTTCGTTTCATATAAATACACTAATAAAGATCCTCCAGTGGGTTTAGGAGATACAGCTATGGGCGCAACACAAAATAAAACTACCACTAGGAGGCGCCAGAGTAGTCAAAGCCGTCATCATCAACCGTCCTCTGCACACTGAGAACATATAAGCAAATTCTCAAAACCATCCTTAGAATGATTTGGTTGATAGAGAGGTAGACGCTAAAAAACAGACTCTAAAACAGCCAAACTGGCCACTAGGTGGCGCAAAGTACCTTGATTCCATCCAAAAAGGGGAGGGTATCGTCATCTCATCAATAGATGCCCGTATTCAAAATTTTATGAAAATCTGTTGAGGACCTTTGAAGATACAGAGGTAAACATAAAACTAAAATTGTCACCAGGGGGCATACCAGTAATCAGATCCATCCCAAAATCATCGTCGTTCGTTGTCAACAACATATAAACACACTTCTAAACTTTGTAAAGTTCCTACAAACGGTTTATTAGATACAACTATGGGCGCAAAAAAGAAACTGTCACTAGGAGGCGCCACAGTAGTCAGTCATCCGAAAATCATTGTCAGCTGTCCACATGCATGCCAATTTTCACAATTATCCTGAAAGTGGTTTAGTTTATAGAGGGGTAGACGCCAAAAAACAGAATCAAAAAAAGTAAAAATGGCCACTAGGTGGCGCAAACTAGGTTGAATCCACCTGAAAATGGAAAAATAGCGTCACCTCATTAACAGAGCCTGTACGACAAATTTTATGAAAATATGTTGAGGACCTTTGAATATACAGTGGAAAACGTAAAAAAATACAAATTGCCACTAGGTGGCACACCAGTCGTCAGATCTGTCTGAAAGTCGTCGTCGTCCATTGTCAACTTCATATAAATGCACTCACTAAATTCAGTAAAGATGCTGCAAAACGGTTTAGGAGATAAAACCATAGGCGAAAAAAAAAACGCCACTAGGAGGCGCCACAGTAGTTGAAGTCGTAGGAAAATCCTCGTCAACCGTCCTCTTTATAGTAAGAACATACATGCCAATTTTCACAACCATGCTTAGAGCGGTTTGGTTGATAGAGGGGTGGATGTCAAAAAACAAACTCGAAAACAGTAAAAATGGCTACTAGGTGGCACAAACTGCATCGAATCCATCTGAAAACGGGAGGATGTCGTCGTTTCACTAATAGATGCCTATATACCAAATTTCATGAAAATACCTTGAGGACCTTTGAAGATACAGAGGTAAAAATAAACTAAAATTGCCACTAGGGGGCACACCGGTAGTCCTATCAGTCCGAAAGTTCGCTCATACCGTCCCATCCATGAAAGGAACACATGTGCAAAATTTTATGAGCATTATGTAAATCAGTTTTGGATATACAGCAGCGGACGCCAGACACCGCAAGAACGCAGATGACGGCATAATGCATCCACATATAAATATGTGGGCGCATAAAAATCAACTCATGACCTTAGCGGCTACAGTCCAACCCATTCTTATTGGAGCGAAGCCCAACCACTTCAAGAATTATTTAACTGATAAATTTCAGCAATTTTCAATAAAATCATAGAAACACCATGGAAACGTTTTATAGTTCTGGTCAAAAGTAATAACTTCATGCAGTCTAACCCCTCTAACAGTAATCCAACTTTTCAGCCCTCAAATTGTTGTAATTACTGACCGCACTTTGTCTTATTTTAGCGGCCTGAAATCATAGAATTAGCCACCACTGTGAACCTTCATACCATCAACAATCTACCGTGACATAGTCTGCAGGAAGCAGTCACAGTCGTCAATGCCAGAACCATTCAGTGGGTCTTGCAGTACACAAACATGATTGTGACTGTGAAGATTATTAAAAAGCCTTCAACACATTCAATTTTTGTTGATATTTCCAGCATTACCCCGAGACGAAAATTTTCTCTCAACAATTACTTTTTCAACTAGGAGATGTGTAGATGCAATAATCTGAAGTTGCAACTGAGCTCCACAAGAAAATTGATATTATAGTAATTAGTCACTAGGGAACTTTCAATCCATGGTATTTCAACAGTCAAAACAAGAGAACATTACACCATAAGTCAGTAATTGGTATTAGTATGAATGCCACAAGTTCTGTTAAATGTTGGCCACTTTTCCCAATCTCAATGAATTATGTAAAAAATGCTACGGCGCCTACGTACTCAAGGTCATAGCATTTAAGCAAGTAATTCGCAAAATGATAATCTAGAACACAAACCATGCTTTATATAATCATAATACAACCATCACACTCTACTTAAACAAGCTAGTATTTTTAAGGTACAAATTTAAGGTATAGTAAAATATAATTAAAGGCAACAAGTTTACTGTGTAATAAATTACCCGAGTTACAATGAATGCTACTGATTAACTCCTAAATGTGAGTTTCGTTACCTTTTGTAGCGGAGTGGTCCTACAGCAGACCACCGACGTACACTTCTCTGTGAGCATGGCGAACTTATCACTGGCTACCTGGTCTGTGAGGATGAACGACAGCGTCTTGCCGTCGACGATAAGAGCCCTTTCCGGGGGCGACGACCGTGTCGGTAAGGTGGCCTGTATCAACATTGTCAGGTGAGTATCCATGGTGTTGATGGCCGAGACAGAACTGTCGGCAACTAAGCTGATGTTGCCCTGGCTCTGACTGACTAGCTTGCACGAGTGAGCTATGTTCACTGCTGTCTCCTGGAAATTGATCGTAAAGAATCACGCCGGTTGCCCGAGGTTTATCACTTGTGTGCAATTGCTGCTGCTAGCCAGCACCAGTCTTTGCAGTTGAAGCCAGCTTCAGCAAGCTGAAGGCTACGGCACGCATGGACTCGTACAAGGAACGAAAAATGCAGTCTAGAAACAAACCAGAATGTTTTAAAAAGGCCAAGACATGTGGCTGAATCGAACTCAGGCAAACATCTTGATCACTGCACCGCAGATGATAGATATCACCGTCTTATAGCCAGATTTGGGCAGAAAGATGCAACAGCTGCAAGCCCTGTAGTCAAATCATGAATCAGTCATCTTTGGCGCATTAACACCAACACTCTTCTTTACCCTAGCCTGAAGGCACAGTGTCTGCCAGGGGTGGACCCAGGATTTTGCACCCCTTGCTGCCAAATGGAATGTGGGAGAACGTTTGGAAGGGGGGGGGCATGGCTCCCTTAGCCCCCCCCCCTTAAGTCCTCCACTGCCTACCAAATTTTTCATAGCAAAGACAGGAATGTGCTTAGGAAGTGATAGTCTTTCGTACCAAGTCATTTTTTTTTTAAATATCTGGATATCTTTCATTTGCGTCACGTTACATTCCAGTTCGGGACAAAATGAGATTTTCCCTATTTAAATAAGATCGACTTCAATGCATCTAGATTACCTTACAATAATCACGCAAACATTTGCAAAACGCTTACCTGTTTGTCTCCTGTAATCATCCACACCTTCATCCCTGCTTGCCTTAATGAGGCGATTGTTTGCGAGACACCATCTTGTAGGCAGTCCTCAATACCGCTAGCACCTGGGTTTAAACATTTAACAACGTCCCAAAATTGAACGAACTTGTCTGATCAAAACATTTCAGGGTACGATTACTTACAAACAGGGAAACATTTCATTAAGCTATTTGTAACGCACAAGTACAAGAAAAATATACATGTCTTGAATGAAATTAACAGGACCAGTAAATGTTATTAAGGAGTAACTGTAAATGATGGTCAGGTACTGAGACACCGTTTCTACATAAATTTTTGTGACGATTTGGACAAAAGCTATATTGAACACAAATTTGGCGGGACAAGATGGACAATAAGAATGAAGCATGAGAGCTGTTATCCAACCACAGTATAACGGACCCCAGAAAATGAAAAGTGTTGCAAAAATTAATAAAATCAAACGACATTTGCCATTGTATGAGAGGGTATATTCAAAGGGGACAGCTAGGTACAAAGCAACTTTCAATATAAAATTAAGAACTGTGACCTTTCATAACCGACAAAGGCATTCAATTATGTTAAATTGACATTTCCATAAATCTGTTTTTCATGATTTTCAGTACCAGCTGCCACTCCCAAGCATCACCCTTCCAGTGAGATCCAACACCAGCACCTACCAATCAGCTCCAGGTTTGTCTCTATCTCTAATGCACAGTCATTCAACAGTTCCTCGCTGTTCTCAACGTCCTGTTCCGCCGCCAGCCATGTCTGCAGCCACTTGTCATACACATCCTTAGACAAAACTCTCCTAGCCATGCATAACGTCCTAAGGCCACTCTCTGCATACAGTTGAATGTGACGCTGGGTCTTGCGCAAAATCTGCTCTGATTTCTGATCGACACACGGTGCCAGATTATCCAGGATCTTTGAGTCGGCGCCTTTGCAATAGAGGATGATCTGCTGCGTCGACGGGTGCCTCACGATCACAGACATGCACTGGCGAGCCGAGTTGAAGTGGAGCGTATGCAAGACCCGACAGTCCACTTCGCCCTCTTGTGGCAACCACAGGCAAACATTGTGGGCGGACCGACGCAATAAGCGACAGCCATAAGCACAGGCAGCTCTTACAAGTGTCAACTCATCAGGAGACTCAGCCTCGTACCTAGTCTGGAGGCTGGCTTCTGATAACTTGGACATGGATGTTGTTCTAGTCTGTTTCCTACTGACGGCTGCCTGATCATTTTGAGCGTCAAACACCTGGAGCTGATGAACCGATATCCCACCATCAGGATGCACATAACCACTGTCATCCATCTATTGAAAAGGAAAATGCATAGAGTCATCTAACTAGTGGACAAAATAAAAACAAGCACTTACAAATAGGAACAAAACTGTCAAATTCCGGTTCCAATTAGTATTTCGTGGTGACACCATGCCAATTATGCATAACCAAACCCAGTAAGAATCATTTGATCAGTTACCGCAACAATCTTGAGAGCAAGATTTTGATACCAGGTGAAATTTCTTCCCCAAGTACTTTACTCTGTCACGAAGTTTAGTGTTTATAGATAGACAAAGCAAAACATGGCTGTCTCAGATAATTTTTTAAGATTTTCAACAGACATTGTCTATTTCGCACCAATGAATAAGTGATCAACCAAAAATGAAGCACACAGGTCGAGTGAGGAATGTTTCTGAAATGTCTGCGATGAACGCTTTCCAATGGAAAAATTATTTAAAAATATCTCCACGACAACAGCAACAGTTACATTTTGCCGTTACACTGCACTGAAGTTAAAACTCACTTGGTCAAGATGTGGTCGAGACACCACAACAGTATTGCAGAGACAAATTGCTAGGAAGAAATCATGAATGAGTGACGACTGTGTACTATCTACAACTTGATTGTCGGTGGCCATGCCGTGGACGGACATCCTGGACACTTCATCACAAAGAACACTATTTATTGCCCTATGTCTGTCATGCTGCAAAAAAAAAACAGTACAGAACCATGAAGGCTACTTTATTAAATAATATAACGAACCCGTGTAATAATCTATAATAGCCAAAACACACTTTAGACTTCATTTCTGGGTCTAGCTAAGCTGTTTTCCATGACCTCAGAATGAAATGTTCACATACTCGTGGTACCGAAACTTTTTATCTCTAGCACAAAACAATTTCTTACTGGCTTGATGTGTTCTGAGTAGATGTCATAAACTGACTTTTTTCAAAATTTCCATCTTTCCAGCAAAGTAGCCAGTCTTTGCAAAATAGATATATGCAGCAAGGCATGGTAATTCCTCACCTGTTCACCACACAATATGGCGGACACGTGAAATTTTATGTTATCAAATGTCTCGATCAAAACAGAGATGAAAAGACTTTAAATTAGTCTATTGTCAGCTTTGGGTGTACCATGGAGATGTCATAAAATGACATTTGGTCATGTCTACATTATTTGGTGCAAGGAAATCAGACCTTGAAAAACAGAAAAATGACAGTAATGACAATTATCCGTGTGCGAAACAAGTGGAAAATTGTACTATGAATATGTCAATATTAGATCACGTGATGTGGCTAACAGATGGTGTGCCAACAACACTTTTAAGTGTTTTAAAAAATGTTTGCAAGTGGGAAATTGTCATAATCAACCTAACAGAAACATGACAACTTTAGAAATTATCATTTATGTGCAAAACAATCAAAGAGGTGCTGCCTTTGCAAGTACACACTAAAAGCGAAATTATCGGTATTCGTTTAAGGTAAGGTAGAGACTTAGCCCAATACCTACAAAATGCAGAATTTAACTCAGTGAAAGAACATTTAGTTTCTGAAAGTACAAATTCTGTAAAATTTGATTTTTGGCCTTATACCGCCAATCTGCCACTAATTTGGTTAAGACATGTGACCGTGCTTTTTAAGGAAAATTTAGCAAACAAGAAAGGTAAATTCATAGCAAAACAACGTGATCAATAACATGACCAAATATCCAATGATATAAATAATCCAGATAAAATCTCAAGAACACTACTACAGTTTTCTAAATTATTATTTCGTTTTCATTTTATGCAACTTTAATTATTTTCATAAAGATCACATGAGTCTTATTTTTGAGAGGCCCTCATGCAAATGTGGAACATTTAAAAAAAAATTCTCAACAACGTTTTTCGAGAAATGTAAAGCATAGCATCTGAATGTTTCATGATTGCGAATTTGTTTCGGCGTTTCTGAGATACGATATTCCAAAGTTAGCCAAAATTGGAATTTTTCAAGGGTCCTACACAACCCTAAAGCAGACCGACTATGAGAGTATATTACTCACCTGACTTTGAGAGTATATTACTCACCTGACTGTGAGAGTATATTACTCACCTGACCATGAGGTAATCCTTGACCATCACGGACTAGATCAACTGAAGCAGAAAAAGTAATATCAACGGGAGACGTCCCAATAGCAAGGAGGCAACTGGTCATGTGGGACAGGATACTAGTGACATCTAGAGCATGAGGAGGCAATTTCACTATAAAAACACGTTCCCCGATGCCACCCGTTGCAAAGAAGTAACCTGTGGTACAGCCAGGTGGCGATAACAGTCAAGGGTCTCACCTTATCAGCCCCCAATACTTTTGAAAGTTTCCCATTGTGGTAAGCAGCAGTGTGTCCAGTAATTCGGACTACCTGATTTTTAGATCCTCCAATCTCATGAAGATAAATATTTACCCAATGACTGGAAAACAAGATTCCAGAAGAACCCAACGCTGATCTGTCCTTTCAAGATTCCACAAGATCTGTTTTATAGGACTAGTAGTACTTTGCGTTAAAATAAAGATCAGGCTTGGATTATTGATCGAATTTTGCCTGCATTAAAGGCGAAGGCAACCTTTTTCCATGTCATTTTGAGCTAAAATAAGGTTGGTTGGTTATCCTAGACATATTTTTCACTTAATAAGCTTTTCGTAATTTTATTAATTACTCGTCCGCTACTCCGGAAGTGACGTTTTAGGAGGCAAGCGTTTCCGGCCACTTGGTTTTACGTTGACTTTACCGTGCGAATCTGTTCTATTCTACTTTTGTTTTGTGCTGTTTTTCAACAATTGTCGCCACCACTTTCCATCGGCGAGTATTCTGTGGCAAGATAGGTTAGTAGAGAACTCAACTACGTTGGATTTAGGGATTGTTTAGTGNTTGCACGCTCTGGGGTACGTTCTGAGGCACGGGTGACAGTAGATGAAGTGTCTCCACTGGCTCCAGTCACTGTACTGGCCATAGCTCGCGAGGCTTCTCGCTTCAAAAACACACTTCTCGGGGGGAGCGACGGGGCACTGCCGGGAATCAACACAGACGGAATGGCATCCTTCTTCAGGCGTTGTTTCGCAGGGACCTTCATCAGGTCAGCGTACAAATCCCTTTCGTAATCGCACGGCAGAAAGTGCTTGCCACACACTCAGTAATTCTCCACTGCTTTGTACGTTGCGTGGACGGGTAACGCTGCGTTCTTCACACGAACGAGCCAAGTACGTCGAAGTGTGTCATCCATCGGAAAGCGATGCAAAGGTACTCCCAAACCGCGCGGGAGCCGCTAATTAGTACATTCCGGTACCCAGCAACAGTGTGGCATGTTGACTGACTAGTAAATGAAAGCAAACGACGACGGAACTTAACACAAACGAGGTACAACAATGACTGACTCGGCAGCTCTCACAGTCAGACTATATGAAAAGAAATTGGCGTGAAATGCTTGCCTCCTAAAACGTGACTTCCGCAGTAGCGGACGAGTAATTAATAAAATTACGAAAAGCTGTAATTAAGTGGAAAATATGTCTAGGATAACCAACGAACCTTATTTTAGCTCAAAATGACATGAAAAAAGGTTGCCTTCGCCTTTAACTAATAAACAAGCTCTAAGTTTCTTAACTTTTAATTGAAAGATGACTGATAAAAAAAAATGTAAAGAAATTCACAGAGCTTTGATGAAACAAATAGCAGAAAACCACGATGATCTAATTCTGCCACATTCATAGTCAAGACCAATTAATTGACTAACCCTGAGAGGTTATAAAAAGAACTATACATCAATATACAAGTAAAAAAACTCCTACCTGCTTCTTCATGGGAGAAATCTCGTCCTCCAATAGAACACCGTTTGAACTCCATCTTGTTCTCCGTCAGGGTACCCGTCTTGTCGCAAAACACGTACTGGATCTGACCGAGATCCTCAGTGATATTCCAAGCACGGCACTCAATGCGCCGGTCACTAGCAGGGTCGTAAAGGTCAAGATCATTGTGGATGAAGAACACTTGACCTAGTTTCAGGAGTTCAACGCTGACGTAGAGTGACAATGGAATGAGCACCTATAAAATGATAATCCAGTAGTTACAAAGGCCTGTAGATCGCTGTTGCCAATAGTTACAGAGACTGAAGTGTCCATCAACACCACTTTTGAGTCAATAACCACTCCCACAAACGTCCCAAGGATTAATGTCCCATACAGCGCCACCTGCGAAAACCACAGCCTTGATTCATGTTTTGAGGTGGAACTCTTTGTTTTGTTTTCTTAATACGGCGGGCAAACATCCCTAACTACACGCAATAAAACCAAGGATTGAATCTAGTTCATTAATAGCTTTAGTCTGTGGCACATTACTGCTTGCTTGATCTATTCCAGTTTGAAGTTAGCATTTTCATCGTTGTGTGTGACCTCAGCCGACACACCTGTAATCTTTGTCCGACAATGCCTGAATATACCCACTAGTGAGTAGTAAATGCTTAGTATTCTTTGTGATAAACAAAGGTGAGTGACCCACCACACTAGTTATCAATTGAGCTAATAGAATGGATAAAAATCAGTCTTGTACTTTGTTGTGTAATGCAGTGCTGTTAGGAAGGCATACAGAGGGTGACAATGTGGACATACAGTACAGCCACTGAATTATTAGACTCTCTCCGGTCTAGCCACCCGTGACCGTAACCGGAGACAGACCGGAGAGTGAAGCGTGAATCAACCGTGACAGCTGGCGTGAGCCTAAGCGCGACTGTACCCGGAGCTGACCGTGAGTTCGGCGTGAACGAAGAGCGAGCCAGCCGTGAGCCAGGTGTGAGTTTACCTGCATCGCAGATGAAAAAGTAATTTATTAAAATTATATCAGTAACTAACAGTGATGTGTGTATTCTCATAGACTTTTGCTCATGTGAGGTTTATTTTTTTGAAATTGTCACGTTCAGCAAAAGACCAAAATTTCCTTCTCAAATCTTAAGTCACTTCAGGAAAGAGACCTGTGGACTCTACTTTTCACTTACATATAATTATTTTGTTTTTTATATAAACTAATAAAGAATCTTAACACGCGTGTACATGGCGGAAATATTCAATTGCCTTCACGATATGAAGGAGCATAGCATGTCAATTCTGAGCACTTTGATCCCAAGTTCCGGCATCACGCAGAGAAAACTGATCGCGCCCATGCATTTGACGAGTCAAACAGATGACCACTATTATAGTGAAGAAGTACCCCGGGGATAATGTGAACTCAGTCGAAACGCATGTACTACGGGGAGGGGGCTACAAATAATTGAACTGCACTACGGATTGAGGACTTTTTAGTCAAAACATTTGCTTGCAGTAAGGGATGGGTATGCCAGAAGGGCGTCCTATTGAAATTTTCTGTACGCCAGTGCGGTGCAAAAAGTTATGGAGTGACGCAATACTTCACAAGATGCGTAGGCTATTTTTAGGGCGAATTAACTATATCCAGCTGTGACAAGTTTCAAGGAGTCCACAGCCATGTAAAGACGACTCTGGACACAAGGTCGCGTATATACGTATTTACTAACCGTGGTTACTGTACATGTATGTCGTTGATGGAACTGGCTCTTAAGTCGTAAATTGAACATGTACATGTAACCGTAACACAAGATGAGCTGAAGGAAGATGTTTGTATGAACAACACGTGGAATTACAGAGTTAGTCGGAACCCAAGTGTGATAGATGACCGCTTGCAAAGATACTCTATAATATACTATAATGTCTTTGCAACTTGTCCGAAACAACAGGCAATGAAGAAGTTACATGTATTTTTACTTTAGCCCGGTGCCCTACCATGGTTACCACAGCTACGTGAAGAAAGTCTGAGGAAAGCGTGAACAAGGCATGAGGAAGGTGTTAACTGAACCGGAGGTAAGCATGAGGACTACCCGGAGAGTAGGCGTGAGGCGACAGTGACTGATTTCTGTCACGCCAGCGTTCCGGTTGTGCTCCGGTCTGGCCAGGCATGAAGTAGCCCGGATGAAGTCTAAAAATTCAGTGGCTGTATTGTATGTTATAGTCTAGACACATTTCTGGAAAATGTGCATGTTAGAGGCATTTTTTAGTAAAAGTGGAGAATCTATCTTTTCAGCATAATTATGGTGTGCTGATTTCGATTATGCCTGTTCCCAAGCTGGATTTTGAGTTTTTGACCATCTAATTTGCATAAACAAAATGGCCGCCAAACCAACAAGATAAGAAACATTCGTGGGACCAGGAGTACAATATGTGACGAATAATTAGGAAATTTTTGCTACAAAAACATAGTATAAGTGTGTTTAGATCACTTAATTTTGAGAACATTTTAATGAACGTCATTAAATTCCCCAAGTATGCTAATTAGCTTCCGCCATTACCGAAAAATTCAAATATCGGTGTAACTTTATCAATTTGCAGGCAAACATGACAAATAAAGTGTCTATACCTATGTTTTGAAGGTCTAGAAAAATCATTATGACACATGTGAAGCTTTTTATTTCATCTTCACTAAGTTGCAATTTATGCTCATTAATAAAGCCTGAAAATTAAATTAGAAATCATAATTATCAATGCTTTTTTGCGAACATCTCCCTATTTAGATAAGACATAAAGTATTGTAAACATAACAACATGACTTTTAAATACTGTTGTAAAGAAACGTATGGCCATATCGTCCCATTTTGGACAGGAACATACCGTCCTCACACTCAACCAAGCACTCTATTGCAGATTAATGGAGCTTAAGTGGGCGGGCGATCTCAGAATACCAAAATATGTTAATACAGTACCTCGTTTAGTGGTACTTCACGTATCAGTGAACTTCATCAAGGCCATAGAAGATCACATGAGTGATTCCGGAATAGCTGAGGTGTGTGTAGAGAGTGCAGTACTTGGTCAAGACCTATGGAACTGGTCCTCACTGGAAAGTCGTACAGCAAAGCTACGGTATGAGGGCACACAAACTGTCTTTGCAAGCTCTGTGGCATCTCCTGGTGCCAAGCCTTCTCTCGTTCATTGCAGAAGCGACTGTCATGCTTGTATTTCCAGTATGTCTGCAGATGATCCACAGAAAATTCCGGAATTGATAACATTTCTCAGTCAGGATAAGTTCAAGAAACTCCTGGGCACTTTGTCAACAGTAGGTCTGATGATATGAATTTCAGCTTCTGGTGGAGTTACATGGACATGGTTCTAAAATTGTTAAAGTACACATGCTCTCAACGGCATGGCATTTGGGAACTGCATCTCTATTCATTTACTCTCATGGTGGCCCACCGAATTATGCCCGAGTGGGGTGCGGTCTTTTTAGCCGAGATACATCAGCTTCCACAGTCTCTTTGGTCAGAGGTTCAAGCAGAAAAAATTTTGTAGTCAAGCAATCTCCTCATATGCTCTGTCAGATAGATTCTGACCAATGGGTAAATGGGGCAGGCAAAACGGAGGTGGCATCATCGTTAATACCAAAACCACGTCAGCTCTATGGAGGTGGACACTCTCATTGCATCTGAGATATCATATAGTTCTTAAAGCAGACAGGGATATACTTCGCTGTCTAGCTACGGCTTATGAGGCGGATCAGTTGATTTGCCGTCTGTGCTCAAACGCTAGCTTCTTTCAGTCCATGTTGTCTTGCAGATACGAGTGGCACATTGCGCGCTGGATATAAATCTTCACTTGTCGAAGTACTAATAGCTATCTCGTCGACTGTCCTGAAACAATTCAGCTTCATGACACGTCCGCTTGCCTCATTATTGATAGCGAAGCATTGCTGGTAACTCTTGGCAAGCCTGATGGTGATGTGACCTGTTTTCATTCATGAAAACAGTGCTAAACACAGGATTTCGATATCATAAAATTGATATTGTATTCGACAGATACAGACAAGAAACAATGAAGGACACAACAAGAAAACAGCGCAGTAAAGGAACACGGTAAATCAGGTGATTTTTGGAAGGCCGTGATGTACCTCTTCCTCAAAACTGGTCAAATTTTCGGACACTGGCTGAGAATAAAGCAGACCTAGCACATTTCTTGCCAGAGGAACTGTGTTTGTACACACCTGAAGATAAAGAGGTTATGGTTGCATGAAGGTTCAAAGATGAGCTGGAAGTCAATTAAATCATCTAAGGATATGACTGATTTGAGGACTCTGAAATCACACATGAAGAACCAGATGCAAGATTGGTACTGCATGCTGTCCACAGTCAGTCGTGTTTTCCAGGGACACCCGATGTTCTACTGCTTCTGGTATCGCACTTCCAACGAATGCACTGTGAGCATATCTGACTGATGTCATATTTACCTATCGAAGCACTTTTCAACAAACTACTACGAGACTTAGCAACTTCCTTGTTTGCTTTTCATGCGTGACCGGGTTTGGCACCAACTCGTACTTTGCCAATCACATGAAACAATCATCATGGAAGGTGTTCCTAGAGCATTACAGATTGCTTAAGAACCTCTGCATTGGTGAACTCACTGAGAAAATTACGATCATGGCTTCAGAAGTATTTGTCTGCAGAATATACAACACGACCAGAACAGACCTGTAGATGTAGCACGCCATGTACTATTCTCCAAGCCCATGAACACAGAAGTCCTTCCCCCAACGCATAATGCCCGCCGTTTCAATCTGATGATAGTGCACTATCAGGTCAAGTATGGCAAAATGATCATTGTTCCATACCTGAGCTCCCAGCACCCTCTGATATGGGAGGGACACACACAAACTTATGCTTGCAGCCCATGTTGATGACACAGAGTAAAATCCCAGACAGCTGCCTAGAGATGGTATTGTGTACATGCCAGAAACAACGCAACAGTAGACAATGCAGATGCAAGCTATCTGGATTTCGATACATATCATTATGTACATGCCAGCAGCACATTCATGGTCAGATTCCTTGTATGCAAACTGTTTGATTTGCCTGGCTTCAGGCATGTTAAAAAGTACCAAAAAGTGAACGCTAAAACTGTGTTCAACAGGCCTGAAAATAATTCATTAACAGAGAATCTAATGTCTTCAATAACAATAACTACATTGCTTTTTTGAATGGAAGATAACGGGATAATGTGAAAATTTGTATATTCCGTCAAAATTGTGACACCTTGCTTAACGAGCATTTCAGATTAACGACTATTTTTCCACATTCTATAAGTATACATCTATAACCCAATAAATATGAAATAAATTGCTCCAAAAATGTATTTAGCATGTTTGTTGACCATGAAAAATACAAGTATAAACACCTCATTTTTCAAGTTAGACTGCAGGAGTACAAACTTAAGACGCAAATTACATTGTATGGTAATGGTGGCACCTAATTTGCATAATTAGTTTTTAGAGTTGCATTTTTTAGTTTTCATAAGTGATCTATTGCTCAAGAAGTATTTATAAGAAGTGTACAGGTGAGATTTCACCATTTTAAATGGTATATTGTGATTTCTAATACAAAAATACATCTGAACTTGACAATTTGGCCGCCATTTTGTTTATGCTAATTAGATGGTCAAAAATGCAAAATTCGGCTTGGGAACAGGGTTAGTTGAATTCGCCATACCTTGATTGTGTGAAAAAGTCTTGTTCCCAACTTTTACTAAAAAATGCTTCAAGAACCTTATACAAGGCTCTTTGCAGGAAATGCGTCTAGACTATTATAACAACCTTCGCAAGCACTTCCATTGTCCACATAACACCAAGTAACCAAATCAATGAATCATGCGGATATTAACTATAGAATTACTGCTCAACCTGTAGCATTATTGTTATAATATTACTATAATTAATTATTATTAGTGTACCAACTCTGCCACCATCAAATATTAAAATGTGTTTATCATTGTAAATCCATTGCTTACGAGCACAGGGCCGTACAACTTAAAAGGTAAAAGACCGAGTAAAAACAGCGACTATACAATATAAAGTTAAATTAAAGAGATAACACATGTCTACGATACCAAACAAATCAAACATACTATGACTTGCGGTCCACCACCATACCTGGAAGATGATTACAAATGACCAGAAAACTAGAAAGCCCTCACACCACGCCTCTTTTCGACACGAATTGTAGTAGGGTATAAATAGCTGGTCCCCTGTCCAACTAGACTGCCAGATGGCGCTACCTGAAAGGGTGAACGAAAGTGCCGCTGAAGTATTGCATAACAAATTCAAAGTTTAAATTCAGCACCAGTTTAAATTCAGCACCAGGTAAATGCCCATAGTTCAGGTATGTTGTCTTGTAAACCTTGAAACAGTAGCACAGTTACTAGATATACTCCAGCTGTTTGTATCACATACACTGCAAATACAATCAAAATATCATCACAAATATTCCCATTAAAGGGAACAATACTGTTAACTTAATAATAGCTCCTATGGGGTGTAAAGCAAGTCAGAAATGCTCTCCTCAATAGGAACAAACCTGCTACCTTTCATCATAATTTTTCAAGAAGTTTAGAGATGCAGAAGACAAAGGACATATTAAAAACAATAGAAACACCACTAGGGTGCGCAACGTTGATCAAATACATTCAAAACACGGCAGGTAATGTTGTCTACGTGAAAGTAACTAATTTGTCAAATTTCATGAACCCCCATCAGGTAAACCACAAAAAATTGCCACTTGGAGATTCCTCAGATTTGTGCCAAAATCAACATCAGTTGCACTCCTCTTAATTGAGACACATGTCAACTTTAGCGAAGACATGTCAAAAAACAGTTTTGAGCCACAGGCAAAAAATGTCAAGGCAATCGAACCCGTTGAAAAATCCCAATCAGCCATGTGCTTCCCAAAATGAGAACATGCCAATTTTACCGTAGTTAGGAATGATCCTTTGAATAATTTGGCCAATAGGAAGGCAGATGTCAACAACAAGATTCAAAAACACTAAAAACAGCCATTAAGTGGCGCAGACACCATTGTCTCCTATTTGCCAAATTTCATGTAAATCCGCCAACGAACTACAAGCACATAATATCATAATATGAAAAAGCAAAAAAACTAAATTACTCCTATGAGGCACAGTGGTAGTCAGATCCATCCAAAAGTTGTCACCAACCATTGGCAATTTCATAGAAACGTACTCGTCAAATTCAACAGTTTCTGCAAGGGGTTCATGAGATAAGGTGGCAACCACAAAAATGCCACTAGGAGGCACCACAGTAGTTAGAGCTGTTCAAAAAACGACTGTATTCTTCCCAGTAGGCAAACATATACCAATTTTCACAATTCATTGGTATTGTTTGGCCAACAGAGAGGTGGATGCATTAAACAGACTAAAAAAACAGTAAAGACGATCACTCTCTTCTTAGGCTGGCATGTTCATACCTGTTATGATATGCGGACATTGTCAGCTACCTTTGTACTCAGGATTTATGGTTAAACAATGCCTGACAGGTTAGATGACAAATAGTGACATTTGACATAAGGGCTGAATGAAAAGTCATATTACCGTATAATGGAAGTTATCGCACCATGTATTAAACAGGACAGAATTATCAAAGGTCGTGTAATAAAACCTCGTAATGACATGATTGTAACAGCCCAGTAGACACAACCAGCTCAAAATTTTAAATAAGACTGACTGTGAATAGACTACCTTAGCTCTACCACCAGGCTATTCATAGCTCACTGCACCCAAAAAAGCAGAGGTTCTAAAATGAACCCCATAATTCAAATTTCTAGCGTGACGAGATGGAAATTCTTTTCTAGAGCAACCTAGACATGTATCTGTAAATAAGCGCCTACAGGGTGGAGCAAAACGAGCCCTATTTTATATTACATCCTACACTAGATGTCTTGCAATATTTTTCAGGTGGCGTAAACAATAGGCCTAGGAGGTACTTGTGACACCAAACCAATCAGTTGGACAGTTAAACAATCAGTGTGTCACCAGAATTGGACAAAATATTTACAAGCAATGAGATGAACCAGTGACATCATGAATAGAGATAAGTAGACAACACATACTAAATATTAATTATGTGAAACACACAGTTTCGGTCCTTTTAATTCTGGAGATCGTCTACCCTTAGTAGATATTACGTCAAGTTTACTAGCACTGAGTCTGAATACATTTACAAATAAAATATTTCATTTTTCATTTTATATCCTTGACAGTTAATCTTAAACTCTCAAGAGACTGGCCTTATTTAACGCACCCCAGTATGACAAAGGGAGCTCTCCCTATTTCTTCTTGACCAAGACAAACACAGATGATGTCAGCCTGCATCTAAACTATTGGCAACTATGCTTAGGGGCGGATCCAGGAGTTTGAGTTAGAGGGGGCCAGGGCAGAATTAACATTAGCCGTGATTTTGTCCGTCATACATTTGCACCCCCGAACTGCCACATGTAATCTGGGAGAATTTTAGGGTGGACACAGACACCTACCTAATGCACAGCAGCCACACATGAGAATGAGCAGGACAACTGACCACAGCACATCTTTGTTCATGTGCTTCTCAAGTTTACTTCGCTTGTAACTTGAACCTCGGTTGTTCAACAAGGCCTTTGTATCATGACCTGGAAGTTATGACATACCGTAACAAGTCTACAGTATTGGACAGTGAAATGTCAATTGTTTCGCTCAAGGTACGAGCTTGTATCGAATTCTAGAATTAGACAATCCTGGCCGTCCCACATTCAAGAATAACGATGAACAACAAACAATGCTTCATCTTGATGTTACGCAATATGGAGACACAAGTAAACACTGAGACAGTGTCTATTTTCAACAATTTCATGAGCTGCCAAGTCTATTTTCAGACAATATTTAAGAAATATGATAAATACCAAAACAGCAAATTTTCGGAACCAAGAAAACTCAACTTCGGCATGAATTAAGGTAATTCAAATTTTAGAGACTAACTTACATAGTCCAACTTTTTACTGTAAACATTTTTGTCCCAAAAATGCATTTAAACTTATTTCTAAGAGAAAATGGAACTTTGATTTCAAGCGAAATATAATATAAAGAGACCTGGGGCCCGTTCCAAGAAAACTGACTAAGCTAAATCATTTCAATCAATTTTAAGATAAAACACACTTAAATTTGGCTCTAGACCGTTTCAAGAAAGATATCAAGTTTTTAACCAATAAGTTTTGTTTAATATTAATTCTCTTACCAGATGTGGAAGTTTCAAAGTTTGGAGTTGAGACGAAAATCTTAGACTTTAGTAAAAAATGAACTTAATTCAGTTTCTTGGAACGGACCGTTGCAGAATATTCTATGATGCAATTAAACCGAGTCCAAATTCTGACAACTTTTAATTAATGATCACAGACCTGCATAAAGTACAATTCCCTCCACAAAGTCAGTGTTCCTAACGACACACTCGCGTAGTAATATGTTGTTCTTTGAGAGGCTGATACGCTCTCCCGTAGGCTGAATTCTGTAAAAATATAAATAAGAGTCAGTTTCAGCATCAATTTCTCTGAAACTAGCATATGCTCTTCAGCGCAGCAAAATAAATGCCGAATCGTTCCTTGAAAATTGAAAACTGACAGACTGAATTACAAATCTAGCAGTGCCAATCAAACACTCATGCACAGTACCTAAAATAAGTCGTGCTTAATTTCCTAATAGCGCCATCTATGGGTTTTTACCAGCTATGCAGCCTTCGACAAGGGGGAAAATTTCCAAGTCAACAATTTTGATTTCCAAATTTTTTATAGACCTTAGGCTGAAACCAGGAAATCAAACTAAAAATTGGTTTCTAAAATCGTGGCTAGGAGCAAATTGTTTCTTGAAGTTTTCACCGGGTTCTGGGTTGAAATTTGCTAAACACATTTTGATCAGATTTTTATTATCACAAGACACTTGTGGGAACTACTACTTGTGATCACATGCTTCGCTTATGCATGGTGGCATCTCACAAGAAATGCGTGGCCTTGTCTTTTCACCAGTTTCATGCATCAATGGAACTCAGCCCATATTTATCTATACCAGTAATATTAGAAGCTTGAAACTGGAATTCAATGTACATTTTCTGAAATTGATTTCATTGTTAAACTTTTCATGCCATAACAGAATTAATGTATAACTTACACAGCGCCACTGATTCTGTAGATTTGTGTGTTCGGAAGATCACACTGAACCTTGCAGCGGAATTTAACTGGGTGAAACGAACCATCCTGTGAATGAACACCATTATGTTATGACAATTGCAAAGCAAGTTTTAATGAGGAAGATCAATTACTGAAGTGCAGAGGTACCTCGAATTTTTCTACAGTTGTATTCCCTAAAATTTCAACATATTAAAAAGTCCTATGCACTGCTAACTAATTAATGTGTAGGTCATGGTGAAATCACAAATATCAAACTGAAAAAATCCTAGTTCAAACTTCCCATTCAAGCAACCAGGGAGTTTCAATCAGCCCATGGTTTGGTGATAGAACGACCACCAGGGAGGATTCAAACAAGAAACCTGACGCAAAACAATAGGACGGTTCCAGATTACGCAGCGACACTTGAATATCACGGTATTTACCCACAATGCTGCAAATCCGTCAAGTGGTTCTCTAGCCTCATTTTTGCGCCATTACAGTCTCTCACGTTAATTGTTGGTGGCTTGCTTTTTTCAAAGTTTATCTAGACTCCATTTACTGAATTCAGCCATCTAATGCCAGCGACGTTTTACTGCTGTGCAGAGAACTACTACTCCTGGTAACAGAAAGTTGGGTAAACTTGAGGAGTGTCCATAACGCGATATTTTCTGATATAATTCTTACAATCAGCTCGACATTTCTAAAATGTAACAACGTGTTTTCCTGCCTCCATGTAAAGGAGATTTCTATCAGGTACCGTGCAATAGTTTTTCAAGGACAATGCTGTAACTGACTTTTACAGTAATTGTGCATTAAACACGTAAGGAAAAAGCAGACAAAGAAGCTAGGAAACCTGTGGAAAAATACAAATTCACAACTCAAACCAACAACATTTCATTGCAGAATTTAAACAAGCGTGACAAATGAAGCAAAAAATTATCAAAACCAAAAACACACAAAACATTTAATAGCCAACAACTTTAACTAGCAAACTTATTAATTGCGAAGTCATTATTACATGTGCCGCAAGATGTAGGTGTTCTGAGCTCATAGAATGATTTGGGAAACTTTGGAAATACGGCGCATAGCCCTGAAAATTAAACAACACNAGACAGGAACACTAACAGCTAAAAGCATCATCTCACTACTATAAGGAACATCATTTTTGGAGAAAATCTATTCCAAAGCTTATGTTGCGAGTGTGATTTTAAAATCGATAAGCTGGAACTTTGGTAGTTACGAAACGAACGTTCAAAGCATATTGGCTAAACTGGTCGACAAGTCAATTTGTTCGTTTGCTGTTCCATAGAACAAGTTGGGGTCAACTGGTGATTGCCCTAATGATTAGTCTGTATTTGCATAGCATGGAGTAAAAGAGACGAGGCTAAAAACATATTTGGTTCACGTCTGAGCTTGTTGACACTATCTTATTTCTCAGAAACAAAAAAAATCACATATCAGCTAAAGTGGTACAGCAATGTCTTTTTCCCTTTTTATAAAATTCATCAAATATCAACTTATTAGTGATAACGAGGCAGAGTTATTTTTACAAAAATCACCTGACATCAAGTCTTTACTGCGCAGCACAGATCAGAACCAAATGAGCCTAACCGGCCCTATGAGCTAATAAACGACAAGAAGGGCTCAACTCTTCAAAACTTACACTGTACGATATTCCTTTCACGCTTTCTCTTTGCTTCAGGTTGGTTTCCCCGTCCAAATTAGCTGTTTCGATGTAACAAAGCCTGTTATCATCAGACGACTGTAACAGCAGGATATCGGCGGGAATGGTCTCGTTGCAGGACAAGTGCACAAAATCACCAACTTTAATCTTTTTCCACTCCGTTCGAACATATCTACCCTCCTTCCTGCAAACAATCATGAATTTTCGCTCACTGTGATGATCTTTTGAATAATCTTCAAAGTGTAACATCCTTAATTCTACCCAATAGCCTAACACAGCATAACCAAGATTTCTTTTGAATCATATTCAAGTTGGAATCTGAAAAAACGCTGACAGTTGCTTTCTATGAATAGTCTGTTCATGGTTGCTTTACACTACTTTTGACACTTTTATAATAATCATTTAAATCCTATTTTTATAGAACCTCGAGCGAAGTTGAACCTTAAAAGCATTTTAGAGAATGGCGAACAATTAAAACCATCACATTAAACATTCCATTTGAATCCTGTAAGAGAGATATACATGACGCTTCACATGTTGCCAAATCTTTGAAGACACAACACTTGTCATTACTGACAATCTTTATTCCATTCACAACCTCGGCACAAAGTTCGACATTCAACAGAACATACTAGGTAAAGTAACTGACCAAGAAACATGATTAAGAGACGCAAGGTATCTCGAAACATACTTATGAACAAAATGGAATAAAGATTGTCCCTAACGACATGTGTTGTGTCTTCAGCAACTCTTGCATAACAGAAAACATGCAACCCAAGTATAAGTATAGCAGGTTCTAAATAAATATTATTTATAAGTTTAACTCCCATTAAGTTCTACTATTCCCTCATCGCCAACAGACCCCCCTGAGAGGCCTACTACACAATCGGTGTCGTTAGCGGTTAGGACCTATGCAAAAATGCCAGAGTGCGACTTTCATGAACAATACGGCAAAACATAACATGTCTTGCAAACCTCAGTATTGACAAGATCTAGGCTGTCTATGAACAATGCCGGTAAACAGCACGACTCCTAAGCATTGTAAGATACTACCAATTTCATTACTACCATAATAAATCAGTAAGGAACAGTCTTCAAATGCCAAAATCCCCACAATTACTATTCTTTTAGGACAATACAAGTTCTAGTCACTATTCAAGTAAGTCGATTTTGTGTTTGAAATTCAGCTCCTCAGAAAAGCTGGACCCCAGCTAACACGAACAATAGACTTAGCTGACACCCAATACGATTTAGTTTTATACTAACAGTTCAGAGACCTTCGGGACTCCAGCTAACATGAACAATAGACTTAGCTGACACTGAATACCATTTAGTTTTATACTAACAGTTCAGAGACCTGCGGGACTCCAGCTAACATGAACAATAGACTTAGCTGACACTTAATACGAATTATTAAGCGAATTTCGCTGTTAATATGCCTTCCCAACCTTTAAATCAGATGGCCCCATGGGATCTCTCGTCACTGAATTGCCAAAGCGTAACCCGGAGCAATAATCGCAGATAAGGTTAATGACAGCCACTAATATTAAAAAACATGCATGCACGTATGCTGCTACAAAGGATGGGCAGTTGATAGATAACCTACTGCTACTATGCTCTTACCCTTTTGTTAATAAAGATAAATACTTTGTTCCACCCAAGTTAATTGGAGCTGAATATTGTAGATCACGTATTACAAATTATCAGGAAATACTTGAAAGGCCACTATAACCTGTATTCATTTCAGTTGGGTGAGAAAGCTTATCGTCGTGTAACTCGAGGAGGAAATGAATGACCTTTGTACAGATCACTATGGAATGAGACCAAAAAAATGCATGAAAAATATCGGATGATACAACTATCTCATCAAAAGAGAGCATGCCATCAGTTAAAAATTCCTAAGGACATTTGTGTTCAGCAAAATAAAACTAAATTAAAGTAGTCGTGTGAAAAGGTAACCTAGACATGGCATCTTGAGTAAGCAACCTCTGGATTTAGCAGAGAGGGTCCTGGTCAAAGTAAAAGCTATTAATGAAGACTTGAAAAATTCACACATTCAACATTTTTTCGTACAATCAATTGATAGACAGGTGTAAAAAGCAAGGGTTCTAACACTTATTTCTTTGCATCATTTTAGAGGAAGCTTCCATTTAATGACTGAGATTCTTGCAAAATTATAGAATATATTCTGTTGCAGATATTCTACAATGACACAACTCCACAAGAAATGTGCAACAAAACACTACTTGGCAAAACTCAAGGCTTGAATGTTAACTTTACTTTTACTATATACAGTAAAGTATAACTAACATTTCTAGGATATGGAGGTCATTCAACAAGTTATTGGCCTCATTCATAAAACAACGTCAAGAAAAAGACAGTCATTAATTCAATATTCAATAATTTTATTTTCCACCAGTCTCCCCTCTAGGAAGTAACTACAGCTTGGCCCTCTCTACAGCTCTCAGTAGCATGCATGACTTTCACCATCGTCGTGGAATGGTGACCATGCACGTAACACTTTACTTTTGGAAAGAGTGATGGAGCCAGATCTGGCCGATAGGGAAACATTCAGCGGCATTTGGCTGCACTTGTTGCTCCTGTCTCAAACAATCAGCACTCCCAACTCGTCTCTCTGCGTTTTTCTTTTACAGACTCTTTCAGTGATCGTGTAATAGTTCCCTGTAGAGCAGCAGTATGTCCCTTTGGTAGGAAGTCAATGACAAACATTCCTTGGCAGTCCCAAAGCACAGAAGTGGTTGTCTTCATTGGCAGTTGCCAACACAGGTTATTACTTGAACTTTTTGGGACTTTGAGAAGTGTCACGCTTTCACTGTTAGGTTAATGTTTACTAATTCAGAATCAAAAAGGTGAACCCACATATCATTTAGTGGCTCAATCTTTTCAAAAACGTTGGCTTGATCAGACTACAAAGAAGTTGAAAGTGTCCTCAAAATCTGAAATCAGCTCAACATTAGATCCCCACTTAAGCACTCAGGGAACCCACTTTGCACTCAGTTTTCTCATTTCCAAGCTATCTGTTAAAACAGTACTACAACTGGTCCAGTGCCAAATCCCATGGCTTACGATATGGTTGAGTCATGCGTCTGTGACAGTCAATCCCTTGCTACAAGTCCTCGGTTGATGACGTCAGATGTCCTCACGGTGAGTCACTCTCAACATTCTCTCAGGACGTTTGAAATTGGCCAAACCCACTTCTTTGTTGTGAAATAGAGAGGAGACTACTTCATGTGCCTTCCGTCAAAAACCAACAGTTGATTTAGGCTGCTTACAACTAAAAATTGGTCACATTTTGTTCCTTACTGTTATCAGAATTCATATCTAGGCTTGAACAAAACAAGGAGGCTACTGTTCTTGTGGATGATTATTACAGGTAGTTTCAATCCCCTAGATGGCACCGCCATCAGGATGGGAATTTCTGGCAATTTATTGTCACTAACTTCAATTCACACATAGGATAAGAATGCAATGACATTGCTATGGAGATTGAATAGTTTTAACACACGAAAATCGTTTAAAGTTGCCACAACTGATAATATCGTAAATGCAACAAAGACTTGCCGAGAGCGTAAAAAATAATGGCTCAACGGTAAAAAAATTCGCATGACATTTTGATTACAGGCGCCAGCCAGATTTTGGTGAGTCAACACTAAAAAAGATTACGTATAAATCACACAAAACTGATAAGAACCCTAGTTTAGACAAAAAATGACAATAAAAAAGGCTGTCATGATAACTTAAAATAGAGCTCACCAAATAAGGTAAAGCATAGGAGCTACACAGCCTCGATTTAAAATCAAATAAAAACACGTTTAATAGTTTAAAAAAGGTTTTTTATTAGTCCAATTAACTGTTAATTTCAAATTTCACAAGTCACTAAAGTTGCAAAGCAATCCATTTCAGGCCACGCGATGAAGACAATGACACGGCTAATTAACAAAACACAAAATAAAAATCACGATTCTCCCTTACCTCGAATAAACTCGACAGCATCTTACATTAACTCTTTTATCTGATCTGTAGCATTGGTAGTCTTCAAGACCATCTTTGACTGCGGATACCCCCAGCACAAACAAAAAAGGAATCATAGCGAGTTCATTGGCAAAAGTAGTCACCTGTGGCACCCAGTTCAAACATACAATGAACAGAAAGTATATATTGGCAGCCCGATGAAATTGTTGAAATAAGTTCCTGGGCAGAAAGGTCCACACGGAATACTTAGTTGTTTTTATCACATTACTGGCGTAGTATCTATTTGGATGCTCGTGGGGATTGAGGTCATCAGGCAATAAATGATTTGGAATAACATGTCGATATGGTGGACAATGGCGAGATGGAACAGCAACAATATCTTCACCAGTACATCTGTGTCTCTTCAACCAGTTACCCATGGTTTTACCTCCTCAAAGAATTTCCATTTTCAAAACAAAGTCTTTTATCTCAGATGAGCGCGCTGTTGGCAACTGAAAAAGCAAAGATTATCACAGTAATGAACACCACCTGACTAAATAATTTTACGTACAAACGCCGCAATACAGCATTATCTAAATTCCACATAACAAACAACTGTTGATCAGATTCAAATGCCAACAAAGTTACCTCACATCTACACCTACAAACTCTGTTTGAGTCGAGACAGAACAAAATGCTGTACAAGCAACTTGACAATCGTGGAACATGACAGACTTTCTTGAACAAAAAGAATTTTTCAAAGATAACCAAAAACAAGGTCTTGTCATCAACTTTCAAAATTTATCTGCAAAGGGAGAAAAGTCAAGAAATTCATACGATCGTCGAGACCAACATTTCTGACAGACACCCTCAACCTTTTACCATTCGCCTATCATTAACCTAAATACGAATCAAAAAGCAAATATTGTTTATCTTAATAATAACTGAATGTATTATACTGCAGCAGTAATTCATCACTTGTTTAGCACACAATACGACTGACAGGAGAAATTCTATTTTGTTAATTAAACTTCTTGACAAAAATAAATATTAACAAAATTTTATTCTATAAACATTTCTTTTTTCACAACCAGTAAGAACATTATTTACCCTTATTATTAAGTGAAACATATTTTCTACTAGTGTGCAGTTGCCAAAAAACAGCATTTGGTAAAATTTCCAGTTTCTGCTATTTATAGCAAAGAAATCAGCCATCGAAAAATGGAAAATGACAGTTTTGGTAAAATATTTATTTTGGTGCAAAATAAGTACAGAATTAGTGCACATGTACTTGTCTTCAGCTATAAGCGGAGTGGCGGGGGTAAAACAGGAAGTCAAATTCTGGCTCTTGATGACAAATGCAGGTGGTACTGTGTGTCATTGCAAATGAGTGAGCTCAGCATTGTAGCTCATCAAGTCAGTCCAGTTGGTTTTTTCAGGTTGCATTCACCGAACAAAAGCTGTTGTGTAATTTGCCACCAGTTTTCACTCGCAATACAGTCCATCCATTCCTTTCCTGGATAGGAATAGATTTTTGTCATTTTTGGAGCCTTCCTTTATCAAGTGAATCATACTCGTCACAGTGACCCAACTACCTAGTTTGTGATAATGAGAAACAGTGTAGCTTGTGATTGGTCGCATTGGCATGTCTGGTTTGGGTATCTTAGATTTTCTGTACATGTGTGGGCTTTCATGTTGCTCTTCTGAAGTATTCGCGTGGCAGTAATGCCTTCGCAGTTTTCAACTGAGCTCTAATCTTCCTGTCAACAACGTTAGTGTTATCTACTTTGATTTCCGTGACTGTCGTCTGGGGACTGGGCCGTTATCTCATCGATGTAGTCACCTTCATCTAATACTAGCCACCTTGCCTTTGTCAGCTTGCAGCGTCATTCTGTCATCTTATGGTAGTGTTTGAAGAAATATTTCTTCGTTCCTGTTGGCCAAGGTATTGGCCATCAGCCGATACAGATACAATGCACGTCAAGCGCAGAGAAACATTAGCTAGGGGCAAGATAACAATACCTAACCTGACCAGCTAGATTCGTCAACAGCATAATGTCCCCACTAATAAACAAAACATCTCGATGAACTAGAGGTATTTCTTGACTACTTGAACAGCATAGTGCTAAGTTTCTCCAATGTAGATGGCGGTGCATCCGTGTATAGGTCCTGGCAGTAGATTATTAAAGGTGGACTTGCATTCAATCATCCACTCCTATACAATCATTTCAACAAAACAAACATACATGTTGTTATTTTTAATTCAAAATGCGAGTGCGTGTGAGCATGTGCATAACATGGAGAAACCAGTGGCACTTGGCTAATCTCTTTCTGGTGACTGAGCCGTGGAATTTGAACTGCATTGCTTTGAACCAAAGCTGCATGTCTGCTCTTGGTTCAATCCTCCTCAAACATGATCAGTGAAGTGGATTTTTAGCAAACACTCTAGTTTTAGTCAGTGGCAGCTTGTCTGTTCAGTGGCCATGTTGGAATGCTGTAGTCGGTAAATATATTAAAGTACAGTGTCGAGTGGATGAAGAGAGAGCCTGTGGACGAACATTGGCAAACAATTTTCTAAAAAAAATACAAGTTTTTCAATGTTTATATTCCTACAAAGAACTTTGTGACACTCAAAGTTTTGTTTGTGTGACCCGCGATTTGTCAAGTTGCTTGTGCTTAATGTACACTGTACACAGCATCAGTATACACACTGCCATCTCTGCATATTCTCAATGCACGAGGTCTATAACATTGCATACAAGCCGGAAAGTCATAATCTCGAACCAGCGCCACCTACGCTATGTCAACCTCGGGAGTGAATATGTCATTATTCACTAGACACCTGCAGTGCTAGAAACTTATACTTCCGGCATGTATGCCAACAGATTCTGGCTTTGTTTCTGGTGTTGCAGGAGCTTTAATAAGCTACACTTCTCAAATTATTCTCAAAATGCTCACAAAACCAAGGTAAAGGAAGGCGTTGAGGGGACTTTCAATGGTGATGTATTGTCTGTCACATTGTTAGGACAAGGTACTTACGAAAGTATCAGAAGCTCTAGTCTGACTTCTCTACATGCGTGTTTGGATGTCGCTGTCACCCAACTTGAAAACGAGGCGTTTTGTTATGTGTGTTCAGTGGCTGATTTACCACAGTTAGCATGGGGTATAAAGTTTTGACAAATTTACTGGTCATTAAGCAAGAAGATATCAATGGCATAGAGAAGAGACGATCATGCATGAAAATTCCATGAAGAGAAAATGTAAACTTTTTTGTGTCACACATAATGGAAAATGCAATAACAGTTTAACTAGTTTTGCATGTATATGGCAATGACAGCCTAAGTTGTCTGTGTTAGACTTAAGTAAAAATGCCAATGAAGGTTTGCACCAATGTTACATTGGTCTTTATTTATTAGTTCTCGAGGAAATGCAGTGTTCACCAGAAAATTCTGACCTTGTTATTTGCATACCAAAATTGATTATGTACCGGTGGATGACTTTAGGGAATGAGGCAACAAGCACAAGTGGCAAGGAGCAAATGTTATCGTCAGGCCTAAAATGCCTTAAAGCCTAACTTCAACGGAATTTTGTTACTTTAGATGTATTAGGCTAACCAGATAATCCTAATAAAGCCTTAGTAAAATAAGAAAACGCGAGTTCAATCACACAAGTGTGAGCCCATCAAATGATAAGTGAAGCTGCCGTTTTGTGCTATGTTGCGTCACCGCGAGATCCCAGCACAAACGACAAAAGGTTATATTGAATAGGGGTCTGAATAGAACACCATTGCGTGTGGGTGTTATTCCCAGCTGTTTGAATTAAAAGGTGATTCTCGCGGTGATGCAAACAAAAGCGAGCCAATACGCTTAACAGTTTGTTACATTTGGCAATTTATGGCACTAGTGGGCTCAGAGCGATGCTCTTAACATACTGTTGGAACCAAATTTTCAGGTGTTATTGTTGAAGATAGGCTTTAAAACGCTATGCTGGTGGTGCCTTTGTTTTGCTAGCACCTTTTCTGCTTGTGCCTGAAGGGGGACAGATTCCCGGCCCTCCTAAATCTGCTCATGGTGTGTAACTATGATGTCCTTATACTTTTCTATAAGTACGTTTACAGTAAGCTCGACGAGTTAGTGTGTGCGAAAGCAAGCTGGCGAGAATTTCGATGACCAAGAACTTCTAGTTCTAATCAGCAAGGACTTACACTTGCAACTTATTTTCCCATGGTTTTGATGAATTTAAGATACCCATTTACTTTGCACAGAAGTTTTGTAGTAAGAAACTTGTGACTTTAAAATCGTTTCTGCACAAAGGTACACAACAATGTACCATGAATGCCTGGATCTTTAATAAGGGCAACAAGTTGCCTCGTTTTTGACAGTGCATTTCCAAAATGATGACTGTGAAAGCATTGAATACATATACCAGAACTGTAGAAGCTGAGATATGTACACAAAGTAAGTGGCGCAGGCATTGAGAATTTCATAAGAAAGTACTGGAGTTAACTGCAACTACATGCCCGCAACACTCGATTCACTCTTCCAGTTCTGCCGAGTAAGTCGGGTAAGACATGATCTGGGACAAATTCCAGTTTATACACCAATCACTAAAGCCGGTTCCGTTGAGCTGCGGAAAAAGAATCGTTGCCTGCACTCGACTGACTGCCCGTTTCGCCGGTTTACCCGGCGAAGTCAATCAAGTGCTGCCCAGCACCGCAGCAGTGTCTTCCAGTGATCTTGATACTGATAGCAGACGAATTTCGACAACGAATTCATGAAGGAAGCCTAGTTGAGTGTTGTAATACCTGTCCTTATTTCCATGATACAATTGCTGTCACTATGAATGCGTTAACTTCTGCTTAGAATACTTACCTTTTCAAATTGAATTGCTTCTTCTTGCACAGTTTTGCAGAAATAAAAAAGTTGGCGTTTTCATGACGCCCGTTTTTCTCCTCATGTCTCAAAAACAACAGAAAATATCCACACGACCTCTGGTGTGAAAGTGGGAAATCAAAATACGCAGAAGAAACATAGTCTTCGTTCGGGTTAACGCCCGTCCCATCTTGTGCAGACCTGCAAGGCTTTGCTGGCTGTAAACAGGACCTGTACTGAATAGATTAAAGCCTCATTTCGTCTCGTTTAGCTGGTTAAAACGAAAATCGAAGTAAGCTTTTACTCTCATAAAATCGTCCTCATACTCAGTACCTCAGTTCTTACACTGCGCTACCTACTGTGAAAGAGTGTAGATATTCCTTACCGTGATGAGATTTTATTTCCCCTACCAACTCAGGCCACAGACAATGCCTACATAAGCCACTTTCGAATTCGCAAGTTTATGATTAGCCAGTCCCAATTAAATTTGAATCGTTTTTTTGAGTTACTAACGGTTTCGATGTTCTTGTCGGTAATGACAATAGAATACTATCGCCACCAGTAAGGAATGCCATGAAACCGATTTTATGAGAGTAAAATGCATAATTCGATTCTCGTTTTTAGCCCGCTAAACATGGCATTTCATCAGTGTTAACCTTCCAAAGATAAAAAAAACACACGAAAAACTGAATAAGGTAAATAAACTCAAAAAATCGGTCCCAAAATATTTCTAATTCCCATGATAAGACTCGATGTCCATTACCAACCAGAACTAGAAACCATCAAGAAAACGCTTCAAAGTGCCAACACTAAAATTGTGAATTCGAAAATTGAAGCACGTACATGTTAACTATGGCTTAAGTTCTTGTTCATTCAGCAACAAATAAAGGTCGGATGAGCGTGGTAATGTTTTTTAAACCACAAAGCATTTTGATTAATTATTAAACATTTATAACCAAACAACGGCGAAATGGTCCTTTAAAGCCTAACGTCAACGTAATTTTGTTATTTTAGATGCAGTGGCTAACCAGATAGTCCTAACAAAGCCTTAGTAAAATAAGAAAACGCACCGGACTGAGTTCAATCACGCAAATGCAATCATGCCAAATGTTAGGTGAAGCTGCCTTTTCGTGCTATGTTGCGTCATCGCGAGATCCCAGCACAAATAACAAAAGGCCGATAACAGTTGTATTGAAAAAGGGTCGGAATAGAACACCATTGTGTGCGGGTATATTGGCAACTCAGTGTTTGAATTAAAAGGTGATTCTCGTGGTGACGTAAACAAAAGCAAGTCAATATGCCTAACAGTTCGTTACATTTGGCAATTTATGGCACTAGTGGGCTCAGAGCGATACTCTTAACATACTGTAGGAACTAAATTTACAGGTGTTACCGATCAAGAAAGGCTTTAAATATTCCTGTTTTAGCAGTAAAAGCATAGAAAGAGTGGGGTCGCACCCCCACCACCGGACGCGTCAAAAACGGGGTCACGGGATGTAAGGACCAGCTCAAGCATTTCGACGACTTCAATGGTGGCGGTTCTGCCTGTAGAATTCAGCATCAGACGACAGTGACGATTACGACTAAAATGTCCACACTGAGAAGTAAAATGTTCAGCAATCGTGAACAGTCTTAAACAAAATGACAGCAACTATTTTCGAAAATTTCAACCTCACTCCTTTCACTCAGCTCACCGATTAATATCGATGCTATTTTCGAAAAAAAGCACGGTAACAGTTAACTGCAACAGAGTCCATTGACTACGAAGCCCTTACTGATACGAAAGAAAACATTGTCCAGTTGTTAATGCTGAGCATATTCCCCAAAAGGAAAAAGAAAATTCGTTATTTCGTCTGGCGCTAAACTCACGAGCTAACTAAAATTGACCTCAGTTATATTCGCTCAAACAAGGAAGTGAGTAGGACAGCAGTCATTGTAGGCCAAGTGTGGAATTACGTGCCGACCGTCACTTATAACAGGCATCCGGGACAGACTACTGGCCAACATTGGACTGAGAAAGCAACTCCCGAACTGGAGCGCGCTTTGTAGACGCAAGAGCTACAAAAATCGGCTTTCATGGCCGTTACTAGCCATCAGGTTTTTCAAACGATGCACGTTCCCACAAGTCAATTGAAATTTATAGTACTGCATAGCCGACTATATGAAATGCTTCCTTGAAAATACTGGTACTCCATGTTTTCGGGACTAACCAATTGAAAATAAAACTGAATGCCCGACAGTTCCTGCAGTAATTTGTTGACTTGAAAAGTTACATACTTCGTGGATATACATGCAATATCAGTCATTTCAGGGGTGGATCCAGGATTTTGAGTTTGGGGGCAGGGCAACGTATTAGCCAGGATTTTGCCCGTCACACATTCGCACTCCCGAACTGCCAAATGGAATCTGGGAGGATTTTAGGGGGGGGGGCATGGCCCTTTGGCCCCTCTAAATCCGCCAATGGTAAGTTTCCCAGCAAGTAAACGACTGAAAATGTTGATTCAAATTTCGTTGTGTAGTCACTAATTGTCCTGATAGGATATATGGCTGAGCCTAACGGCGCCATACTGTTTGGTCAGTCAAACACAAGCGGTTTAGCTGCGACACCGCCGGGTTTCAGTTTCGATTACACGCTATGTCTGGCGATAATGGTTTCGAGATAGAGAAAAATAATGAAGTGACAAAAAATAACGTCCCCGTTTTATTTAATCCCATGATTATTTTCATCATAGAGATTTATCAGTTGATTACGTCAGGAAAGTTCCTTCCCTACGGCTGGGAATGACGAAGGGATTCGATTCCCTGCTGGACAATGAAAATGAATGCTTCATTCCCTTCTGACCCGGTAACGACGTGGATTTCCGAACAGTGTCGAGTTACTGAGACAGTGCCTTTACAAAAGCCCGCACATATCCTGTGATCGAGCCTTACGTGCATAGCTCGGTGACCACAGATGTTTATGTCGCAGCAACACTCGTTTGATGGCCGTTGATAATTTTTAGTGAAAGTTAGTGACTGGTCGTGTAACATCGTTTTGAATTCGTTTTCAGATCCTTACGCTCACCTCCAGGGAAGATCGTTCGTCGGAAATGTTAAACGTACGAAAAGTTGGGTAACTCGTTTTACGTGTTTCTTCGTCATATTGCCGAAAGCCGGGGTTTTTAGCAGCAAAGCACGCTGCCACGTTAGCTTTTCTAGCAAGTGTCTTCCGTCACGGAACGCAGCCCTGTTCCTTAGTAGTCACCGCGTTTGCAGAATCATCTGAAATGGACTATTCCGTCAGAATAGACCCCGGTCACCTCAGAAACCATGACCAAATTTAACTTAGAATGCCGGCTGTTTTCGACTAATATTGACAATTTCATGAGACCTTCGCAATGCTTATTTCAGGGCCACGGTACTTCTTTGAATTCTTTATTTTGAAGTGTGAATAAACTTGTTAGAAAAAATTGAGAACCCAAATGGAACTCATTGCCGTCTCCCCACTAATAACAAGTTGCACAGAGCACGCGCATACAGGTGTATACGTGTACGGTAACGTCTGCCACCCTGAGTTCTGCAACATAAACTTTGTTGGTTATTTCATGGTGTAAAGCACAAGGTAGTCAACGTGAAAAAGTTATCGCCAACATAACAATAAGATGTTGCATTCATGACCTGAAAAACTTCAAGTGTGTTGTAACAACTTTTCCTTATGAATGCCCGTGTGCTTGAAGCTTATCTTTATTGACCATATTGATATTGCAACTGTAGTTCATATGACTGTAATCAGAGGAACTTATTAATGCCTTCCTGCTATCATAAATAATATCAGGTTATATACATACATACACACATACTATACAAACATACATACACACACATACATAAATACCTATGGTATATTTCCTATTGACAAACACACCCAGGCACACACACACGGTATGTTTCCCTATAAAATACCCTTTGCATACTTATTCTTCATAGACTAAGTGCACATTTGTACGTAAAAGTATTACTTGTGTATCCCTTTTCATAAATACATGTAGCATGTATGTGCATATTAGTATATGCATGTACATAATACATGGAGCATGTGTCTATATAAATTGTATATGCTGGTACACAATTAGTCATTATTACTGTTTGTATAATTCTGTAATGTCCACCTGTTTCCCCAGATACCATGTTAATTTATATTCAGTTGTATTCTGCAGTAATATCTTTGGACATATCTATACTAATGAAATAAAATGCAAAAAATGACTGTGAGTGCCAAAATTGTTATCTGTTGTTGTATATCTTTTCACCAAGGTGGTAACTACTACATTTTTGACTGCTTGAATATTTGTGTCAATTTTTTTATATCCCAGTTTCCTTTTTTTGCTTTAGTACATAAACACTATTCAAGTGTTATTTTTTCTGTAGGTAACTAGCCCTCAGGCTACAGTTTGCTTCTTTGTGTCTAACAAATTTATCTTTACACTACTTTTCTTCTTGTAAACAGATTTGCTTGTAGGATCTTGTGTTTGTAAAGTTGGATAGTTTAAGGTCACCTCCAATTGAAATGCTGCCTTTTTCTTCAAATATCTAAGTAACTAGCAATTGTCAACCCATAAAAATGTATTTTCTGAAATTACTGGAGAGGCAAATCTATTCAACTCTTTGTTGATAGCTGCCATTTTCATATGCGCAAAGGTTGCTGGGAATTATAAGGTGTTGAGAAGAGAAGCCCACGAAATAATCTTTTACAGATCAAGATGCGGTCTATTCCTTAACAACGAGAAATTTAGACATAATTTTAATAATATTTCGCCTCTATGTTGCTGTGGAGATGCACAGACAAATGCTCATGTTTTCTTTGCTTGCGAGGTATGCAAGGAGCAGAGGGTACAGCTTTTCCAGACACTTGAACAATACCCCAATATTTATAAAAAATATTCTGAAATTCCACAAGTGTACAACAAAATTATTTTTTTTCTATATGGAAGTCAAGAACTCAACCCAAATGAAAATAAGGTTTTATTCGAAATAGTATCAAAATTTCTTTATAATATTAAATCTCTTTGTGTGAGTCGATAGAATTGTATATATGTGTATGAAAATGATTTATTTACTTTCGGAAATCATATGTCATTGTGATCTTAACAACAGTTTTTTTAATTTATGTATTTGTGTAAAATAATTGTATACAGACTTCTTTTTTATGTATTTGTGTAAAATAATTGTATACAGATTTCTTTGTACTTTTTTAACCCAGATATAATGCCTCTTGGAGCTTTCTGGGTTATGTATATTCATTGTATCGAAGATTTCGTAATAAACATTATAAAAAAGAAGAGAAACTCTAGCAAAACTAAGGCATATTGTGTTTGAGTGGGATAAGTAAATGTACAACAACTTTTAATCCACTACCTATAAAGAAACCGCATTCAGTCTCACTCAGAAAATCTTTCAAAATGTGCCTAAAAGATTTTAGAGAAACTGAATCAGCTTATTCCATTATTCATCTTTCAAACACAGCCACAGCATCTTTTTATCTTTTGAATACTGAAGTTTACAATTTTTATTTAAATCAACCAGTGCTTTAATTTTGAAAATGTCTAAAAAGCTGCCACAAGCCAGTGTTTTTTATGAAAAACCATCAATTGAAATCAATGCAGCTTTCTTATGCAAACAAGTTACTTTTTAAATGCTGGGCATAACTGCACTCCTTACACAAAATATTACTACAATGATAATCATTAATAAATCCATTAAGGGTGAAAACATGTTTTGTCACAACATTAACCCAAAAAAAAAAATGGCAATTGACATCCAAACCAACATAGCATCTTCATCACTACGAACATAAAAGTTGCAGTTCAGTCTAAAAGTTCAAATTATTGGGTAAAAATGCTGTATCTAGTTTAAACTTTGACTAGTTGAGTAGATTTTTTCTTGAAAGTCACTAACAGCTTTCTAAAATCCACTAAATATGCAAATTTCTTTCAAGAAGCAAGTCAAAATTTTAAAAAATGAAGTTGTTCTAAAATGATCAATGTTCTAGGACAAGGATGGATTTTTAAATTCACAACAAATGTTTGCATAGGCCAGCTTTTTTCACTGGTCAAAAGCTATGTCTCAAGCTTGCTGGTGCCTGTCTTTTAGTGTACACAGACACAAGTTTACTTCAATTCCTTTATAATCATTGTTTACACTGCCCCTGGCTATAACTACACCTATAGATAACAGAAAAATGGCAATCGATAAGAGTAAAGATGAACAATGAGTGACATCAAAATAAACAGTTGGTAATTGGCAAATGTACTCGCAAATTTCAGCCATGCAATCTCGAGGGAACATGGCCGACACAGCTTGCATGTTGTATACGAAGTCGACAATAAAACCTACTCCTATACTACTAACCAGGAAGTGTACACAGTACTTAACGCCTCCAGGAATATACATAGACATAACCCCCTGCTGCTTTCACGGATAAGATAATTGGGGAAAAAGCATCTGTGAACTGCCTCGTAATACACAACGCGAGGACGGACACATAGCAAACTTCACAAGGACAGGTGCCACTAAATGGCGTACTGGTAATGGGATAAGTGTGAGGTGCACTGATTGCAAAATTAATGTTTAATTTTTTATGGTACATTCAATTCAAAACACTGAAATTGCCGTCCACCAAACATGCAATTCGTTTAACAAGTCTGGGCATCTTGCGTCAGCTATAAAAACGCAGTATATACCGTAAATGTTTGGGTTAACGCCTTGGGCGGTTAACTTGGCAACCCAAAAAATCAGGGGTGGGCGGTTAACTAGACATGGGCGCTTAAACGTGAAATTTCAAGAAATTCAGGGTGGGCTCTTAACTGAACATGGGCATTAACCAGAATGCTTACGGTATATCTATGAGGGGCAGTTACCTGTACACAAGCCAGGAGTTCTATGTCCATAAGACTCCTAAACTGAATACCGGTATCTTCAAATAATTCAAATAAAAATAACAATTACTACCGACAACTAGGGCATCAAAATAGTTGCCAATGTGGGATATACTAGTAAAACTCAAGTCGCAAGTTAGAACCAACCAGACCAAGAAATTTCATTCAAGTAACAGGATATGCAGCTTAAGAAACAAGCATTTACATAACTAAGGCATTCATACTGTGACCCTTGTCTTGGCTTATCAACAATATATCACTTCCACTAGCTCCAAGATTTCCTGTGTTTTTTAAGGTGATATACATTTATTGAAGAATACACAGAACATCGGGTGTTCATTCCAAATTTTGCTCTATGGGTCAGAGGCAGTCTACAAAAACAATTCTAAATGGAGCTGTCTAGAGCAGTCTTATGGGATGTGCAGCCACATGGGGTGCGTATTTCACTATATTTAAGACAGTTACCTTTTTTTGCCAGCATGTTTTGTCAATTCTGCCACAATAATCATGTGTGCACCTAGGGGGGGCTCATTTGAGCCCCCCCATTTGGCGAAGAGGGCAAAAAGGTCCACCTCAGAGTTACAAAAAGTCCGAGAAAACGAGGCAAAAGTCCACTAAAAAGGCGCAAATGCACAATTCATAGCTCTGAAATGTGGTACCCTGTTTTTTTTAGTCCCCCATTTTTTTTGTTGGTGAAAGATCCACATTGGCAAAAATTCAAGCCCCTCCCATATTTTAGGCTGGGTGCACGCATGACAATCACAGCAATTTAACATCCAGGTATATTTGATTCAAAGCACATTGCAGCGTCTATCAAAACTGAATCCTTGACTGTTAGATTTAACAAAACATCACACATGTGAGCAAGGAAAAATGAGAATACTTTGAATCAGACAATTGTGCTAAGATGAAGAGGATAAATACAACACCCTCGGGTCCCCACCTGTATCATATTCTGTAAACATCAATATTAAAAGAAAAAATACATAAGATCTCTAAACTGGATTGTAATGTGACAATGACAATTTACCAATTCATTGAAATGAAAGACATGCTCAGGCAACCTATGGAGTAGCACAGCTGCATTAAAAAATATGATATACCCATGATCAAACGTGTAACGAAGTCTCGCTACCAAAAGATATTGCACGATTCCATAAGACTCTTCACATGCTGTTTATGCTATCTGCGGTGTACAACTTACATTTGTAAATGTGACGTGTTCTTTTATCATTCTGGGAATTGATTATACCTCTAAATAAATACTGAATTTTTTCTAAAGGAATGTCATAGACTACATTTCCGTAAAGGTTGACATGTATGAGGATGGTACAGAATTAACGTCAATCAACCTAGAGAGATTTATCTTGCATCCATTTCGCTAAAATTTGACTCTTCTCACATTCTGCGTTACCTACCTGGAGTAGACACGACACGACCGTCCGTTGACCTTCTTGTCTGCCTTATAGCGAGAGTAATCCTCAACCCCGTCCTTAAGTGCCGTTACCGCCAGTACGAACACAAGAGGGAGCATGGCCACGTCTCTTGCAAATGCATTCAAAAGAGGGCACCAATTGAGAATGACTATGAAGAGAAAGTACACGTTGGCCACCCGGTGGAACTGCTCAAACAAATTCTTTGGCAGAAATGTCCAAGCTGAGTATTTTTGGGTTTCAATCGCATTGTGAGAGAAGCCTCGGTTTGGGTGCTCCTTGGGATTGATATCTTCTGGAATGAGATGGTTCGGACAAACACGTCGGAATGGCAGGCCATTGTCGGAAGGCGCCTCAATCAAATCTTCACCAGTGATACGGTTTCTTGTAAGGCAATTACCCATTTTGAAGTACTTGTCAATGAGATTGATAACAATACACTGGTGTAAAATTAACTCTCTCTTATGTTCTACACAGCATTTCCAGTTTCTTCTTTTTTTACCATTTTATGAACTGAAATGGGAACAAGTAAACCATAAGCTGTTAGAAATAAGGTTCGAAAAAACCTCTATGGAGGCTCCTTCTGTCCATTTTGCCATGAGGCACATGTACCAAAAATGTTGTAAGATATCATTAGTTTTCATTAAAACACCTCTTCGAGTTGATTAATTGTCAACATTAGGCAATGCGGGAAAACTGATGATAAAATGAACTCTAACTCCCAGCAACACTACGAGTAGTTTCTGAAATAGCCCTCCCAAATTTTTTCAAAAGAGCAGTCAGGAGCTTTCTGCGTACAAAATGGAGGTTTCTGAAAGTGTGTCCATGCAGCTCTTTAGGAAACTCAAGACACTATAAAATATATATCGTTCAAATACTAAAGACGGCAAAAAAAATATCCATATAGCTATATGATATCTAGCCTAATAGTGCAAGTATGTAATGTTTCACCTGGTCAGGTATAGCGGTGCCTGATTTACAGAACCAGTTTCATCCACTAAGTAACGGGCCCGTTATTCAGTGATTCAGTGATCCAGAGTCAAAACGTTTATCAACAAATCTGCTTTGAAATCTTCTAGTCTTTTGTGCCTGATTAGGACCTCTGCGATATAGCGCATTTCAGAAATACAGCATGTAAGAGACTAGGCAATGACCATCGCCTCTGTTGGCCCGAAGCAGAGGCGATGCAGAGGCTATAGGCGCTCTGTATGCCGGAAGCTTTTCGGCGAATTATGCCTCGCACCGACTAAACCATCAAAGTCACGTTGTTATAAATACCTTTTGCGCATAGAGGAACACCTGAGGAGGTTGTTGATGTGCTTAATTCCTTCCAACTGGAACAAATACTCCCATTATCAAACTTTTTCTTTGAGCAGTCCCTATTTTAGTTCCCAAAATCGTGAACTCACTATTTTTATACTGCGCACGCTCCAATTTTTACCGCGCTCGCTAGGTGATGTGAATTCATGACCTCAATCTTTAAATAGGCCAAAGGTGAGCCATTGCGGTCTTGTCAGTCAAATGTTCATTTCCAAAATGCCACCACTTATACTTGTCTTTAATTGGCGTTACTTGAAACTGATTGTATTTCAATGAATCATTGTTTGTATTTGATAAAAATAAATGCTGTTGATATGACATTTAATAGTCTTTGTGCACATATTTGACATTTTAATGTTTAACAACACGGCAAATGCACGGCTGGTTTCCGGCAGCACGTACGCGAAGGGCGGGAACTTCAGCTTTCAAAGTTCGCCGGTAGGTCGGCAACTTCTGACCTTCGGCCTGGTTAAAAAAATGAAAAAGTTGATTTCACGATTTTGGGAACTGAAAAAGGGACTGCTCGAAGAAAAAATTTCATAACGGGAGTATTTGTTCGAGTTGGAAATAATTAAACACATCGACAACCTCCTAAGGTGTTCCTCTATGCGCAAAAGGTATTTATAACAACGTGACTTTGATGGTTTAGTCGGTGCGAGGCATAATTCGCCGAAAAGCTTCCGGCGTACAGAGCGCCTATAGCCTCTGCATCGCCTCTGCTTCGGGCCAACAGAGGCGATGGTCATTGCCTAGTAAGAGACCAGAAAAATCTTGTCCTACTCTAGTACGGACATCAATGCACACACAAACACACACACACTGTTAATAATCGAATTGCTGTTGTGCTTGGACTTGGAATTCTGCTTTATCTCAAGATCACACATGCCTGAACGTGGAATTCCCTAAGAAACTTGGCAATTTCACTCAAATAATCACATTCACACTTAAAAATTGCATGTCACTAAAGCATATCACGTCATATTAATAAAATGTAAATCTTTTAAAATTGATTAAAATCAACCTTTATAATTTATAGCTTTTGCCAACTAAACAACGTCACTTATGCAATGATGAAAAACTTGATTACTTTAAGGAAAATTTAATTCCAAGTTCAGGCCTACGCGATCTTAAAATTAAGCAGGATTCCAAGTTCACGTATAGCATTGCGACTAATAGAAATGCGACACGCAATGGACAATCTATCATATCCAATGGACTTTGACATGTTCGAGATGTGTCTATAAACGCATCTCAACGCAACAGTGGATGACATGCGAATATATATATTAGCAAAAACAATCGAAACAGGCTTACCACATCTCTGTGAACAGTAAATGCACTGTAAAATATCCTCATGTACGCGGCATTCGCCACGTACATAAACAAAGGCGGCCGTCCACTTCCTAGAAAAGTCCCTCTTGTTTAGTACGCGTCTTATCACTCCTTCACTATCAAAAACCGTCATTAAATACCGAGAGACATCTGCTGCTTGAATGAGACACTATTTTATTTCTTCAACTTCTCGACGTCCGAGAACACTCTGTTTACATCGTATGCGATTTTTGATGCTGTATAAATGTAAAATTGTTTCCAATGAAACATTTTCCCCAGGGGACTGCGCTTTCCAAGGGCTGAGGTAGCTCTGCGGCGGCCGCCAGGCTCACTTGTACGCACCGTAGTCATGTGAAGCCGGGCAGTGGGCGCCGCCCCCCCGGGCCGGCGGCCAGCCTCGCGGGTAGGCCTACAGCCGAAGGGGCGCACTGTTTCCTGGGGGCGCCTTCATACATGGCCCAAAATGGGGGAAATGACACCCATGTTTACATGGCTAGTTTTGCCTCGCTTCTATATAAGGCATGCCAGAGGCTGGAAATATTTAGTGTCGCGTCATCCTCCGAGGCATGACGGCGCGGCGGGACATCCCGTTGCTCCCGTCTTGTTCGATTCTATAGCCCAACAAGTTGGGAAGTTTACCCCCGTAGCCAATATCTTACACGTCTGATTAACTCCGCCATTCTGGCGTTTATGGTTGGAGGGCCTTCGCTCTTTTGTTCCGAATAATTGCTCCTAATCTCCGATCAGATCGTATCTATCCTCATTGACTGGGCTGATAAAAATGAAAGTTTAGTTATAACATATTTGAGCTTAAACCAATAGCATTTCTGAATTCCTTGCCAAATGCTGATCACGTTCCGTTTTTGAATCACCAAAATCGCCCAACTACAACAGAATTTAAGACAATCTATTCTGACCAAACGGATTACCAAAGCACTCGGCTGGGTTTGACTGTGTTCTGAATACGCGTTCGGTAATAGCGTGCAACCACCATACGCTTCCTTTGAAGCTTGGGAGATAATTGGCCTGCTTGTTATCATACGGGACCAAAGACTGAGCTGGGAAGTTAACAAAATGGCCAGATTGTTATCGCACGTTCAGCATCCCTCACGTCTGGAAAACTAAAGTTACTGAACGACAGAACGCTGTAATGGCGATGGCCGGGTAACCGTTTATAACGGCGCCGGCTCAACATAGTCACAGGCAGTACCCCACATTTTTATGTTCCTGCTCCAATTAAAGACAAGGGTTTTGCCGACTCTAAGCACTGAAATGAAAAGCGTCCATTCACTCGAGAAGTCAGCCAATGTATACTTAGTAACAGCCGCCGCCGGCCGACGGCAAAATTTTCGTCCGGGTGATTAGGCCTACAAACTCGAAGACCACTAGAAGACACAAGTTTAGAAAATATTTTCATCGGACTGTAAGAGGCGAGAACTGGCCAATTAGGTATGACTACATAAGCACAACTGGACAAAACGTACGACGTTATCGAATTCGAACACAAATGATTTTCAGACAATTACTAATATAATGAGGGGGCGTGCTTCTGCTGACTGAATTAATGTGTGGTCATGCGACGGTTCTTTGCTCCCGCTCCGGCATGACAGTAGTGACCGGTGTAGGCCTGCTGTTTTTCCCGGTTCAGTTCCCCCGCATTCAAAGCACCAAATTTGGCCCGTTGACTAGTGCCGGAGGCACTTCAATAATTCTTAATTATAGAGATTAGCTGTAGCTGCTCGGCAATACCTCACTTTTTATTCAGTCCTCAAAATTGAACAGAAAACATAAAACACCAATTTAAATGGGCTATGAAATATAATTCTGGAAGTTAGTCGGATCTGATCTATATATGCATGTGGCTGACCGTTGATTAGTGTCTACCAAATGAACAAGTTTGTCGCGTCCTAGTACGGAGCAGAGGTGACTACTTTGCGACAATCTGCCATTGTGTGGACATCGAGCCCGTGTCTGTCGAGAACGCGCACTTCACAGTGGTGCTCCCGTTTTTTTTTTTTAGTCCGTTGCACAGTCAACTACGGGTGCGCACGCACACGCACACGCACA
>NMRA01000359.1:138073-209429 GCA_002633005.1 Phoronis australis | reverse complement strand
GAGATATTAACAACTTGGTACGGTACGCCACACTCAAAGTAATAGTACCAACAGGCGTCGCCACTGATCCAATGGTTCGCTTGCCACTTCCTGATCCCAGAGAGTTGAGTTGAGGTTCTCCTAAGTAAAGCCTGTAGCAAATGACATAGGAATCTTGGCCTTGTTTACGAGACAGTTTGTAACCAGGAACAACACGGGTAACGCAAAATAGAGACTTCAGTAGTGTCCCCATCCTATTGTAGATTGTGTAGGACACCCTAGAAACAGGGTCAGTTGGTGGGTTCATACTGAGCACCCACTGTTCTAATACCATGGTTTCGCCCTCTGCCGTCTTCAAGGAGATCTCTAGGCACACCGCTTGACCATTGGTCAACAGCTGTCCAGCCAATACTCGCTTTGTTTCCGTGGTGACATCTGATATGTCACGGATGTTCAAGTTGAACTAAAAAATAAAGCAGTTTAAAAATGGTAAAGCATAAAACCAGGAAAGTCAGATACAGGGTTAGGGGTTGGTTTGGAAAGGCCTACATAGTAGGTACCCATTTTTGCCACTTGGCAACTGTTGCTTTAAACAGTACACACCATGGATTTTTGCACATTTTAAATTACCGGTGGCCACAGACTAAATGTATGACGTAAACTTTAGCTAAACCCATGTTTATTTTGTGTAATTAGCTCAAAATTTTGATTTTTCTTTCAATTTTGCCAATTTTCACATTTCCCGCCATGTGACGTCATGGGTTGAACACAAGAGATCAGTGACTAGCATTGCACAATGGCGGAGAGCAGGGAATTTGAAAGCGACGACGATTATGAGCAAGAATTGAACGAATACTATGAAGAAACGTACGGGAATGGTGGCCAGGATGAGGAAATGGGGTTGCACGAAAGCGAGAATAAGTTTAATGTACTTCCGGCAGCGTACTTTTCTACTTTGAGCCTTACGAACTGGATCCTCCCGCGAGAGAAGCGACCTCGGGTTCGGCAAGTCAACCCAGTAATCCAACATACGATCCTTAATTAAGAGCTGATGTTTCTGAATGATAAATGTTGTCCTTTATTGAACCAGTCCTTCATCGTAACGTCTCCTGTGACTGGAGTCGAAACACGAGCCCTCAAAGTGGGCAGAACACAGAGTGGCCCCGGACCGAATCACTTGGTCCACGATGACGTCCCACACTCTCGTTCGGCGCACGAAGCGATGCCACTTCTGCGCAACTTTGGTGTCCTTCGGAACACCGAGATGTTCTCCGCCTGGCTGCTGTTGCTGCAGCCTCCGGAAATACATCTCTTGATCCCTCTACGAACCTTCTCGACGCTAAATGTACTTTGCTTTCTCTTCACTCTATACACTTTGTCTCTGATCCGAACAGTATGGCGAACGAATTGGGTTCAACCCATGACGTTGTACATAATTATTATTTTTTTCAATTTTTGCGTGTTTATTTATGAGCTGTGCACTAAAGGCACTGAAATCTAGTAAGATATAATAATAAAATTTATTTTGAGGTACTAGAGTCATGTTGTGTACACTTTAAGGTCTAGAATTTTGAAAGTACAAGATAACTGGTTAGGTGTAGTCAAGTACAATGTGACTCACCAGCAGGCAATATTGCACCAGTTACACAAAAAACTGGCAAAACTGCTGGGATATGTTACTGCACTGATCGGATACAGCGGTCCCTGATTTTGATAACCAGTTTCATCGATATTGGATAACGAACGAGCCCGTTATTTAGCAATTGCCTGGTTCTCAAAATCAGGGACCACTATATCCGACCACACAGTGCCATATGTCACATTCAAGCATTGAACAAAAAGCTAGTATATTTTGAAGGTGACATTCATGTTAGCATGGTAAAATCTGCCCAGATTTTATGAACCACTTTCCATGCAACATAGCACATGATAATTGAATGCACGAAACTCCTTGTATTTGTCAGATTTTAACTTATACTTTTTCACAAGCCAAACGAAACCCATACCCAGTCAGCTCCAGATGATCCAGCTTTTGATTTCGTCTCGACTTTCTCGCCTAAGCGGCTCTGAACAACAATTTGCATGCTTTTGTAAACAAGAAATTTAGTGAACTTCTCCAAATCCTTTTTGTCTGAACTCTTCATCCTCACGGGTTGGGCGCCCAGCGATCAATTAGAAGATTTATGCTACAGATTCTCAAGCTACAAGTCTCCTTAGCTCATCGTACACTGATATACCAGTTCAAGACACATTTCAGGGACAACATCAGAGTCCACCGGCCTGTGTTCTCAAAGCCATCGACACAAAACATCACATTTTCACTTCCATGTTTTCTTTTCAGGTTGTCACGTGACATGTGCCCATAATACAGCGGCACCTATTGGGTGCAATTGCGGGTACATGACTGGGCCGTGTGCTTTTGGCCGAAAAAAACTGAAAGGACTTTTTAAAAACCCTATATGTTCTTCAAATATGCATGCATGTTACTTAAAGGAGCAGGTGAGTGTCGATTCAATCTAAGCGCATATTACATCGTCAGTTGTGTCTTTTACCTGGCAAGGACAAATCAACCTTCAATTCTTACGGCGAAAGTTCTCGGGCAGTCAGCCGGCTGTCCGTGTCAACTGGCCTGCACAGACCCCNCAGACTTAGAAAGGAATTTTCATATTTCCTCCAAACTTTTGAGGATTGTCGAGGGTTACGGATGGAAAAGTCGTTTTTAGTGTCTAGTGATAGGCAAAAACCGGGTTTGGTATCCTTGAATTCAAATAGTGACGACATGGACACTTCATGCTATCGGGCTGACTTGAAACACAGGCTTTTTTTACGAAATTGAGTGCATTACGTTGCTTGCGTTTAAATTTAAATTTCATTGCACTACTGCCCACCGAATATGATCGTAGCATTTCACAAATGTCATTGTTTTGACTTCTATATATCATCGCCTTTTTAGAAAAATCTCCAGACTTTTAAACTGTCAGCTCTTTTGTATCTAGTATGTTGTGTTATATGTGGGCCAAGACCTTTAATGCTTTTGTAAATAAACTGATTGACTGATTAACTTTCAGCTCATTTTCATTTATTCAAAATGCAGCACTAGATTTCATTCAAATAAAAATATTTTATAATAGCAATCAATTTATTGTCTTGGACAAATACATCACAGAGATCAGCTCATTACAAAGATGAAATAAAAACCACCACTGTACAATAGTACGGGTGACAATGGCTGAGACATCTAGAATAAAAAAATGAGCAACTCATGAAAAACATACACAATTCAAAATACAAAATAACATTGAATTTATATTATTATTATAAAACGTGGATCCAATGAGCTGCGTGCTTATTCATTAAGACACTGTCGCATATGTTGACAATTTGCTTACTAAAAAGCATCTAGATTAAAGCACAACGTTACATAACTCTTGAGCAAATAATATCTCGAAGGAGATCCTGATACAATATGGGTACAATGTACCCAAACACGTGCGCTTCGCCGACACACTTAGCCTCATCACTCCACGTATTCTCAGCGGAAACTGGAAGATTTGGCTGAGTATAAATAATCAAGTATTTTAACAGGACGCGCCACACCTCCCCACTATCTACGCATTCATTACACTGCTCCATCTCGTGTAATTCTGTTTTCAAAACTACCCTCGACTTTGGAATATGCCGGTGAGAAAATACCACATTAATCAGTAAAACCTGGAAAGAATAATCTATGATATGTATATATGACTTCATCTTTATCTTGTCTTACAGAGATGAATGATAAGTCTCGAATAACTTTAGTCTACCACGGGACAGCGCGGCTTTTACAGTGCGACCTTCAATGACTAGCTTCGGACATGAACGAATGTCGTGCGGTAGTCCCATTACTGTGGACCAGTCCAAGTGGGTACCCAGGAGGGGGAGTTTGTTCTCCCGCTGAATAACGGCGTTGCCGCGGGTATGCGCGATCTTTTCGTCGAGCGAATGGACGACGGTGTGGAGGGTGGACGAGCTGTAAAACAGAAAAACACAAGTAAAGCAACAGTATCACTGATAGCCGATGTTACAACCCAAAAAGAAACAAAAATAGGGGTTGCATTCATATTAATACCGATCACATATCAACAATAAAACCTCAGTATGACCATAAGGCAGAGTTGACGTTAAACCTTAGAATAATACGATAGTACGTTGACTTAGGGCCTACAGTTTTTATCTTCTTTGCATTTGATTTTCTTTTCTTGATTTTATAACCATAACAAACGGAACAAAACCTGTTATATTAAGAGTTCTGAAACAAGTTTACTTGCAGACATATTTATTTGGTTTATTTTTCCTGTACATATCTTGGAAAATAGGTTCTATTTTTAAATGTTAAGCTCGTCCAACAAACGAAAATGAGAATCACAACACGATCACTTTCACGTATAACAAATTCGAATGCACAGAATTGACCAAAATAATATGAAACTGAAACACATATTCAAATGCACTGAGTAAATCAAAGTAAGAATACTTTACACACCGTCGTGACGGCCGGAACGAAGCTAATTACCAAATCAAAAAAAAAAAAAAAAATTGAATCTCAACAAAATTCATAAAACAAAAGTCACGCCATCACTCTGAACTTACAATTCTCATAAAGGTTAATTCTCTGAAGTCACTGCCTAGCAGTTTACTAAAATAGGATTACAAAACATTGTAAATAGACGATTGCAAAAAACGTGACAGGCAAGTATCATCCAGCGAACTCTTCCAGTACTTAATTCTTAGACGCTTTTACGACATACAGCATGGTGAACAAAATTAAGTTTAAAAACAAGGAACAGACACCATACTTGTAAAGAAATCGGTGACTACAACACAAAATATCTCTCATATGGTATTATGAGAAAAACAGAGATTGGCAATAGTTTACCTGTTATGATGTCGTCCGATATCGACGCCCCAACCCCGGTGGACGACATTCTTCCTGGGGCTTTCTCATTAAACTCCCTGTGGTATGTTGTTTTTCCTCTCATGTTCATGTAAACCGGATGAGATGTTGGCACTGTAAGATAAAAACGGAACAGGTGAAATTGCTGAATTGATGCTAAAATATGCTGCGCGCGCAGCGGTGGTGAAAACGGCAAAAGTCAGTCGATTGTGCTTATGTAATGTAAGGTATTAACACCATAGAAATCAATAGTTGCGGCTAACCTAAAGATTTAGATTTAAGACCAAAGCCACAGTTAACAACTATAATGTTCACCTGTTCCATAAGCTGGTACTCCGTGTGTTTTGTTACATCCAAATCGGGTCACGTTATTCAACAATTCCCGGTGTTGATTTGGTTGCTGGTACGACGCCCGTTTGGTCGAGTCGAGAGTGTAAGGAACTTCAGCCTTCCAATCTTTTGTTCCGGGTAGCGAATAGTAACCATGTACGGTGTGACCTGAAGAAAGGCAAATCTGAACATTAAAATTCTCTGTGGAAAATGTATACAGCACAAAACACGTCGTAACACAATCCATAAAACGTTAAAGGTTGATTGTGCATGATTTCAATTGGTTTTAGCCTCTAGTGCTGAAATACGAAGAAAAATATATAAAATAATTGCGTTTCTAAATTTGACCACTTCTAACATTTTAATCAATCGTCTGCATTTCGCATAATGTCATTGTGTGACTGAATAATATTGGTCATAATACATTTATTTATGCTTCCAGTCGTAAAATAGCAGTGATATTATTAATGCCTTAAGCGACAGGACTGATAAGAACGAAACTAATAAATGATATTGACAGTATTATTGATAGCAATAGAATTTACCTTGTGGTACACCTATGTAGTCATATTGATAGGTTGACCTAAGTTGGCCCCTAAGAACTTTGTCCATTAGTTCGTCTGAAAGCGGTTGATTCATCCCACTGTCTGATAGTGGCATGCCATTCTTTGGAAACTTCCACACTGTGAAAGCCTGTTAACGAAAGACAAGGTAACGGTTTTATCACAAAATAAACTAAGAAATTCAGTGGCACATGAGTGGCACTCACTTTTCATATTCAATTCAATAATATGCGATGCTTAATTCCAACCCGACACCTGTGGTTATTCTTTGACAAAAACTATGATAAAATAAAACTATACCAGTAAATATAACACCAACGAAATCTATTCCTATAGTTATATGATAGAAAATAAAAAAACGTCAACTCGAAATTATTTACTAGTAAATTGTTATACAAATAACCAACTATACACTTCTTGATGAAATATTTATGGCCATTTCGCATTGAGAACATGAAAATATCGCTTACAAAAGGAAAAAAATTAGGACGCTGCGAGCAGGATTCGAACCTGCGAGGGAAGAACCCATTGGATTTCAAGTCCAACGCCTTAACCACTCGGCCATCGCAGCTGCAGTGAGGAAACTTGGTCAATTGTTTGTATTTGAATAGCCGTCTAAGGGTTTTCAACTTCAAAGGCGTTTAGGTGGCGTTTTATTGATTTTTATTGCAATATTGACACGTGTAATTGTTCAATAATTAACAGCTTCACCAATGGCTTACCTTTTGGGGATGAGGGTTATTTCTTCGAGCACCGCTAGAAGTTCCGGTTCTGATTGGCTCCGCTGGTCGCTGTTTTTTATCATAATATTCCATGTCGTATGTTGTGTTTCCAATAGGACCATCGAGATCATATGATGCTACTAGTTGTGATGTCTGTGGCCTAATATTTAAGAAATTTTATATGACATTACAGTGTATCATATTTCGGTTATAGCGGCCTTTAATTAAACGGAAAAAGAGCCGACAACGCGTTTTATGACGATTCAGAATTTGTTGTGTATTGGCCTATTAGTTAAGTAGATGCAATCATTCCACGAATTGAAATAAATTAAAAAAAGAAGAAAAAAGCCAAGTCGCTCTTTTTGGTCAGAGTATGACAAATCCTAGTTGATAAAGCCACGACTGACTGTGCATTAAAAATAAAATTAACGCCTCAACTGGCGATGCAAAATCCGGCGTCCCGCTGACATGTGATGATGAACGTCAACCGAAGGACTGTATTGTTGTTTTACCACAGAAATGCTAAAATTATCGACGCGGACATCCCAATTATACACATACCTGACAGCCTGTGTGTGTACAGCTTTTGAGGGATACTCCTTTGTGTATTCCGTCAAATAGGGATCCAAGGGATGATAGTGTTTCAGATCCGAACCTAAGGATGCCATGGCCGTTTTTGTGCTTCTTAATCGTTTACCCTCCTTTGATGACTGGAATTTGCTTAATAGCTGAAGGCACTTTTTCTGGTCTGATGGAGACGCTTTGTGATAAAACCTTTCCAAATGTTGTTGAAATCCGGGATTTAACAAATCTTCCCCCAACTGAAATGTACATAAACGAAAAACCGACATCAATTTGTTGGTCGTCGTTTGTTCATTAGCTAGTAGTTAATGACAATAACAACATTTCAGTTTTCTCAAGGGACCATATACCTACCAGTGCTCTGACATTTAGACCTTACGGATCATAGCTTGGATAAATCCACTTTGCGCTAATTTTTTCATTGAACCTTATTGATTCCTCGCAGGAAAGGTGGTAAAAATGGAGTCATTAAGCTTTATACTGACAAAGATTTTATAGTATCTTTGATATTGACGAGTCACATAACAAGGCTACCTGTCACATGAAATTAATAAATCTGTTTTATTCGTTAAGTAACATTTTAGATAAAAATAAATAACTGGTTTGCAATCAGATTTAGACCTATCAAAAAAAAAAACGAAAAAAAAACAACAACAGAATCTCACTCAATGTGGGCACCGAGGTGTACATCCTGGCGCCTTTTGTTCCACCCAAAAATCTGACACCTCGCAAAATATTATCTCCCGGAAAGAGTTACATGAATTCCTTAATAAGTTTTGCTGTTAAACGTCACGGTACTTTATTGCAAACTTGAAGAGGGTGAAAACTCTCTATGATATCCCGAAGCTACGAGCTTTAGTTTTTGACAATTTGGAAAGTGTTTATTTTGTTGAGTGAACTAGACAGAAGGACAGTTAGAGTATTAACAAGAAGAGGTATTAAGGACGATGGCGCCGTATTACTCCCGCACGCTTTGTATCAGCAACTAAAAGTGATTTGCGTCGTTGGTATTTTAGTAGACCATTTGTTAATAGCAGGCACAGACGGGATTCATTCATTCTTTTCAGGCCGTTAATTGCAAATGATTGCCAGGTTTTTAAAGGATCTTTGCGTCAAATTCACAGCTGGTCTATCCTTTATCAGTTTACAACATAGTAAAGTCAAACGACAATATGTTTTGTTGTACTCAAAATCGCATTCCCGAGAAGTGATAAACCGACTTGTAAGCCACGGTTGAGAGCACTCGACATCTCGGGGATAATCCGTTTCGACGACAATCGCTTATCAAAGTCAGACAATGCGTAGGCCCCAAATGTGACATTAACGTGTGATTTTTTCACCTTGAGACCTCGTTACACCTCGTTAGAATTCCTACAGAAACTAATTGACTTAAAAGCCACGTAGTTAGCAATGCACACTTACGGAGATGTGCCCAAGGGAGTTTTATACGCCTCATTATAAATTAACACGGTGTGTAAACAGTCAGTCAGATTCAAGTTAGCGTGAAGCTTACCTTGATATCGTAATTTTCATCATTTGATTCGTTATAATGTCCCAGGACGGACGTAGGGGTCCTAGGAGGGAGTAAGTAATCCACGCCAGCCATATTAACTCGTTACCGGCAGCGACTGTGGTGCAGTGTAAACTTTTGATTCATTGACTGTATAAACATTATAGTTAATCTGCGCGACCCCGTGTAACTTGTTTTCATAACGTCGCTAGGACGCCATTACGTCGTCAGGGGTAGGTCGTTTTATTGGAGGGGAAGTATTCATAGAGCCACCTTTGAGGTTGTGGCCAACAAAGAGTCGGTCTTTGTGAGAAATTGAACATAAAAATAAATTTTACCTCACAATAGTTATGCAGTCTACATATTTTGGTAAAATGAATGATTGTTTAGAATTCAAGTGGCGTTCCATGAGGAAAACTAATTTTCAAGTAGCTCCCCTCAAAGTTCAGAAGATGGCGCCCGAACACAAAGCCCACAATGCCGTGAATAAACACGGCACACGCGTGTTATATTTATTGATAATGTGTGTTTGTTTAGCTTTATTCTGTCTCTACTCGTTAATTTATTAATTGTGATGTTTATCATTGGATACAATAAGCTTATTTATTTTCTAAACGTTTGAATTTTATCAACAGTAAATACACTAAATTAAAATACTTTAAGAAGTTATGTCTACAATATTGGTGACGACCCCTATTGGTCCATAATTAGTGTTCTGATCCACGAAAAGTGATGACCTTTCTCACAGATGACGGTCGTCATTTGCCTAAAGGTGGCGTGTGGATCAAGAGACTAGCCCACCAGACTTCTAATAAATTACAGACAAAGATAACTCAAAAATCTTTGTTACAGGTGTAACTGAATTGCATACTCAACACTTGTTACTAGCGAAAAATTCTGTCTTGCTAAACTGAATTTCATCAACTAAATAAAATCTCCAATGTAATGTATTACTTTTTGTACTTCCCTACTTTCATTTTATTAATTGTTTAATCTTCTTCAATTATTTTTTAATCCGATTATTGTACTGGCGCATTTAAATTTGAGACCATGTCCGCGGTGAAAACACACAACGTAATAAAAATAATAAAATATAATAGCATTCAAAAGTCTTCGCAAAAGGATATGTCATACGTATGAATGACCCGTAACTTAATTACACTTATTTATTGCAACCATTTACAAACCTGCAGACACAAAAATCTATTTCTTGAGAAGTTTAGTTATTTTTAAATTTTTTGACAAATTGTTTGTACGTGTCGAACTTCAGACACGAACAATTACTTGTTCAATTAAATCACAACAACAAATTCATTATTACTATCTAGTAACTATACATACAGTAGTCTATTAGAGTCGTTGTGAAGAAGGCGTAGCCAATTATGACGCAGCGAATACTTATCAACAACAGAAAGACACAAAGAAAATAGCCTAATGATGTTGAATTCAGTAGGTGAATTAACAAAAACCTTGCGACTAGACATGGCAATTATGAAATAAATATATGAATGCGAGTAAATTCAAACACTTTCCTCACATATATTGCCAATATGGGTGTAATTTAATTTTCATCATTTTAATTACACATTTGCCTGCATTGCCGTAGTCCTTAGTTATTTAATCAACACGCTTAGCAACTCCTTAAAATACACCGACTGTAACCAAGAAACATCAGCGTAGCAGAAAATTCCAAGTGCACTAGTGCAGCAAAAAGCTTTCAATGACAAAACACGTCAGCACACTTCCTGTGTCTGACTCCTAAGGCGACTACTTCTCCATACGCCAAGGGCAATGTCTGTATACAGACTCATGGCAATGCTATTTTCTAAGCTAAATCACGAGTGGAAATCACTTTTTTCAAATCAACAAAGTGTCGAATTTTCTGTTTGAGGGTTATGGAATAGAATTAAGTAAATACATGAACAGCAGTCATGTGAGAAAACTTACCTGAATTTAAGAGACTGTTCGTCGTGATCGCAACTGTCTTGCTCACTTGCAACTGTTTGTACTCATTAGGTACGGTGATCTTATATACCAAAACATTGGAAATCGATACAAATACTTCTTGTTGTCGAGGGGACAAATTCTTCCAAATCAGATTAATAATTAATGAACCATTTGTTTTCTAATAGTGTTACCATTTAGAATTAACGTCGACTTGTCTCGCATAATTTATCTAGGTTCCGGCATATTAATTGAGCATTGACGATAAAATACCGGCGACAAAACGCTAATAACGGATAAATTATGGAAGGCACAACAATTTCTTCGTTCCGCTTTTATGTCCGAAGAAATGCACCGCGACGAAAACCCCGGCCGACATGCAAGGGTATTTCTCTTCAGGGTAGTATATAACGATTTTAGTCTTGTGCAAGTGGTCGCACCTCCGGGACAAACCCCGGTAGCCAGCAAGATCGCGGGTAGCGTACAGAGGGTGGGAGGGGGAGTGCTCAGGGTGTAGGATTTAGCCCCCTCGGAAGGCAAGACAATGAAAAAATTGGTCACAACGGTGCGTTGCTTCTGCATGCGACTGTTGTTGATTCGTCTCCGATGTCCCGCAGTCATTTTCAACCAGAACACAAGCTTTTAATTAGGAAGCGGTAATCAATTCGGGACGCTCATTAAAAAAACTTTAAAATTGTTGTTTATAAGTAATAAAAATATTTACTCCGAAATCGGGCATTCGCTCAGTTTGAGTGAATGTGCGCATCAGTTATGCCACCGAGTGGTGAAGGCGGTTTCAAGTTTGTGAACACGTGCTCACAACTTTCGTGACTGTAAAACTCCCGACACATTGCCACAAGTTCGTGTAGATAAAAGACGCCGTGCAAGCATAATCTTTGGAATGGGCACTTGAATTCTGCCGGCATTTGTGTTGGAGAAAGAACAGGCATGATGTGGCGCTGGAAAATTATATTGCCAAGACCGGGGCTCTCAACTTTCGGGAGCCCAGGAAAAATGGACTTCTAACACGTCTATTGACCATTCGATTACAATCAGTTTTGGGACAAAAAGTGGAACGTCGCGTCGTGGATACGATGCCAGAAAACCGCCAGACTGAATGTGGCAAAAAAAACAGAGGAATAACACCAGGCGGCTCATCTAATGGTCAACCAAAGCTATGAAGATCAACGCTTATTGTTAAAAGAAACAAAAAAGTTGAAATTGTGTGGACAAACCGACCCAGCTGAGCGGCACGATGCCCCGTGGGTATGCACCGTCTTTGTGGAACTCCCCAGTCCCATGTTGTCAGCAAAACGTGCCTTTCATTACTCCACAAAACTTTAAAGCATCTTCCGACTGAACTTAGCAACAAAAATACCAACTTACTTTTGCCACAAATATAACTTAATTTATTGCACAAAATGAACGCATTACGCATCCAATGTAAAGTAAATTCAACTCTCACACACTACCTAATATCATGAACAAGAACAACGAATAGATTCCAGCAATAACAAACCTATACTTGAGAACAATTGCGTTCAATATCAAACAAAATCCTTTATGGATAGCGCAAGGTATCACAGGCTTTCAGTTGCAAAATTCACAAAAAATAACTAAAAGTTCGTGATACAGTAATTCTTCACCTGTTTACATGGGCGAGGTGCGCCCCCCATGATTGAGCACAATATGACAGACTCCTGAAATTTCATTTTGCCAAATTTATCAACAAAAATGAAAATAGTACGAATATCCTTGTTCAATTTTAGTTTGGTTTGTATAGATGTTATCTAGTAACATTTGGCAAATTTCAATCATTTGCGGTGCCTTTGAAACGAAGAAAATGGCAATTTTGACCATTATTTTGTGTGGTAATCAGTGAAGAATCACAGAAGACAATGCTACAAATGCATGCAGAAAGCCCCCCCCCAAATCCGCCACTGATATTACAGGTTTTATTACACCATTCAATCAAGTGTGAACAAGGGTGAAGTAAATCATATCACACTGGTCCAAAATAAATCCATAACAAGCTCGCTGCTCAACCATTTGATTTCTAATCTGACTTCAGATAAACCAGCAGCAGTGTGGACCAGAACACAACCAGAGAAGACCAACCCAGCCGTATGACTCAGGTGACTGGAATAGTGCATGTTGACATCTACTAGGACCACAGCAGTCAGGGACTGAACTCAGAGCCTTCAAAAGCTCCTCACTCTCCACTGAGTCACATTGCACATAGAGTTGACAAAGCAAAATGTAGCGGGCAAAAGTACACTTAACTGACATTTCCTCAAGTTATAGTACTTGCTGTCAAAAGCTTGAATGTCTTTCCAAAAATGACACAAAATAATTAAATCACCCAGACCACTGACAGGTAATGAAAAACTGTTAAGAAATAAATTTTGACATAATTGACCAATTCCCTTCAAGATTGGGCCACTTCAAATCACATGCAGGTCATCATTCACTTTTCACCAAACTCCTGGCTAGTAATGGAAAGATTTCCGGCCACTTTGCAAGGGCGAATCAGCCTAGTTAACGACGGCACACTGGGAGGAAATTTTAAGCAGGTGCAACCCTTGAATACAGTGGCTAAACTTCCATGTTACCATCATCACAGCCATACAGATCTCTCCTGCACTCCTAAGCATTTGACAAAAACGACACTATGAATTGTCCAACGGCTTTTCCGAGTCATCGATTTCAAGTAAGCGAGTCTTCATTCCAGCACACCCAGATGATCCATAGCCATACTTTTCACAACATCTTTTCAACGTTTTCAATACATCTTTACACTTGGACTCTTGATAGTGGTATGCTGGAAATAAAAAGAAAATATAAACATTACTGTGAACAACAAAAACCTTGCATCATTGTTTGCAGTATGTTTAATAAATTTTATTTTAGTGGACGCATGGCACTCTCATACAGGGTATGTGCTTTACATGATTGATGGGTGAACAAAGCATCCTGGTATAGCTATTTTAGGCTTAAAAACACTACAAAATTTCAAATGTAAAAAGTCTGCTGGTGTGTCCACAATTCCCACCGCAAAAATATCAAATTTTGTAGGCGACCATATAGTGGGCAAGATTTAAATGTGCCAGTAGGAAAAAATTACAATTATAGTGCCAGACATTTCCTATCAATAGGGGCAAGCCCTTGTCAAAAATGGGTTTAGTAAGTATTTGCACATTTTGGGCTTGGAGGGGGTAACTACTCCAAATGATGACTTAGTATTTTGCTGAAAGGTGTAATCACACACACAAAGCAGGGGCGGATCCAGGATTTTGAGTTAGGGGGGGGGACCACGGCACAGGAATAACCAGAATTTCGGCAGATGCGCGTGCCCAGCCTAAAAAGTAGGGATGCAGGGGTCTCGAGTTTTTGGGTTTGCGGACCCTTAGACTAAAAAAAGTTATTTGTTCAGGGCCTAAGCATTGTTTATTCACCCCCCAGAGCCCCCCTGGATGTGTTCATCTACTAGTCAGCAATTCGCACCCAGACTGCCATATGGTATATGGTAGAATTTTAGGGGGGGGGGAGGCATGGCCCCCTTGCACCCCCAAATCCATCACTGAATAAGTCTTTTGAAATTGACATGCAAGGTCAGCCGTAAAAGCATTTCTTTACGAACCCTGCTCTTGGACTGTGTACCTATACACAGCTTAACAAAAGGTTAACGGTCCTGGCTGGTTGAGATGATCGCTTTATTACCCCCTATGGACTCTGAACGTCAGAGCCAGGAAGACAGGCAGAAAATGCTTAGCTGACACTAAAGAACCAGACTAAAGAAAACAAACACAGTAGTTTAAATTTCATTCATTACAAAGAACACCCCGGTTTCCAAACATTGCAACAAAAATAATGCTATGGACCAAAACTATAAAACACAACTATCGGTTGACCTGGGGAAAAAGTGAGCAAAATAAAATCTGATGCAAAACTAATTTTAACGAGAACAACTTAGTGACCAGATCTAAAATTACAGTTATTCTATTATTCCATCGCCAAACTATTGAAACAATCATAAGTTATAGCATGGGGTGTCATTAATAGAGCTTCACCTCATGGCTAACTACAGATTTTTCAATAAAATGTCCTCTGTTCACAAGGTTACGTGCAATTCAGAACAAAATACAAGAATTGCGGGCGTTTCCACAAGACCCTACTAGCATAACCTAGGAAAATGGCAGCTGTCAATGAGGTAATTGCTGGTGAGGTTGTAATCAGTGTTAAATCATGGCCATGTATGTGACTGAATTCATAAATTATTGGATAGAATTCGGTTTCCGTTCCAGAAGCAAAGACTTTATGGAGTACTTGCAAGGCAGTGTATCAGACCTATTACATGCAACCCAGGTTCAGTTTGTCAGTGTGTCAGTCCAGTAACCAGCCAGCTATGTGTATGAAGACTTAATGTCAAAATACAGCTAGTAGCCCCTGTGTGTGTATTTCAAAGACGTGAAATTTCAAACTGTCCTGGTAGTTCTGCTCATCACAATGTTCATATTGTGAAACTTATATTAACATCTAGCCAATGACCAGCGGGAATGCATGCAAAATCTGGGAGTCAATCGACACCCAATCAAAAAAAAAACAAGAAAACAAAAAATGCAATGAACATCATTTTCTTGCTACCTCCAGCTTTTGTAACAAAGAAAAGTCCGTTGTGGACTTGTAAACAGCAAGCTCGCGACACGTGTAAGTGCAATTTGCACAATGTGCACCTTTCAGGAGATGACGACAGCTTTGCCAAAGCAAAATTTGCTCAGAAAAGAAATTAGTTTTGCTGAAAATAAAATTCTAAAAACTTTCGACTGGAACGTGACATCAATTCAGATAATTTGTTGTGACATGTAGGCTTATGCAACCTTGAGAAAAAACAATGATTAAAGAATCAGTGAAAAAAGAAATTGATCAACAGATGACGCGTTATTTCGTGGCTGTGAAAGCAGACGCATAAGAGTTTAGTAGCAGAATAACGTTAGAACAGCAATTTTTAAGCATCGGCAACTAATAGGTCACTCAAGGAAGGGTGGAGTCTCTAATGACAGTAATTCTGCGTCGGATTTTACTTGGCCATTTTTTACCCACATCAGTGCAAGGCTTTTACAAACAGGAAAAGACAGGATATAATATAGCCTTGGTACAAAGCTGTATATAAATATACAGCTTTGCACCGATGTGGGTAAGAAAGTGGTAAAATAAAATCTGACACAAAATTAGTGTCGTTAAAAACTAGTCTTCCTTGAGTAAACAAAATTATTTAACAGTGCTGGAAAAAATGGCGTTCTACCGTTATTCTGCTGCTAAAGTATTGGAGCGATCTTTAGCGACGGCTTTCGGCGCCATGAAATATTGTGTCACTTATTGACCAGTTTCTTTTTTCGCCGATTCTTCAATCAACTGCTGTTCTTTCACGAGCTTGCGTACATGTCACAACAAATTATTGGAACTGGTTTCACTTCAATACAAGTTTTTAAAATTTCGATACTGAAAAAACGAATTTCAGAACAAATTTTGCTTCTTCGAAGTTGTCACGAAAATTTAGGAAATGGCGCGTGACACGAGCGTATTGTTTTCAAAATGACGAAATACTTTTCACTGTTAGAAAAGGCGGAGATTTACGCAAGAAAATGACGTTTATTGCATTGTTTTTCACTGTAACAGGCAAGGTGAGTATCACTTGATTCCCAGATTTTGCATGCACCCCGTACGGTCTTTAGCTTTACATTTTGATACAAGTTTCATTGCGCAGTGACGAGCAGAACTACCCTGGCTGCGTGCAATTTCGGGGTCTACAGAAGAAATACACATTGGTACCTAGCTGTATTTTGACGACTGCAGTCTTCATACAGCTAGCTGGCTGGCTAGATATAATACAGCTTTGCACCGTCCAAGGCCAAGGGCAAGGCTACAAGAACCAGCCAAAGCGTGCGTTCAGTAGCGCTAGGACCTTCCTAAAATCTAACCAAAATCACGCGTTCTTTACGAAATCTCGCGAAGTTTTGCTTTTTAGTAAGATCCTATTCCTAGCGTTACTGAACGCGAAGCCAGTGACGTAGCTCGCGAAATATCTCAGCGAAATACAGTGTCACGCAGAACTTTAAATTGTTTCAAAACCTTGGAGGCACGTTTGAATCGCACAGATTTCCCTCTGGCACGGATCACGTTTCATCTCGTCAGTTGTGCAACTATTTTATAAAGTTGTCAAATGAGCATAGAACAAGAAGCAGAGGATAACACAGGACAATTATTTCCGGAACATGCGCATTAAAGAAAGTCTCGACCTCAATGATTTCTTTAAATTCTTAGCGTTTTATGAAAAAATATTATTCTAATTAACAATATATGATTAAATATTTATAAAAACATCATTTTTATTAATTTAAACTATAATATTTTCAAGCAAATTTGTTCTTATAAGTTTTCGTATATTTCAATTTACGCGGAATCACAGCTATACGTGACGTCAGTCTATGGCAACGATCGTCAATAAACAATCGACGTCCACAGCAAGCTCGTGGTGACCATTCTATCCTGTAAGCAAGCGAAATCCACACGTATTTAGTTCATCATATTTTGGAATTGGAACAGAACTCCACCATGACGTTACCCTTCTTACCAGGGAACTCCTTCAACAAGGCTGTAAGTACCTTTTATCATTTTTGAAGATACTTTTTAATCTGGGCTTAGTTTTCTACTCGATCCAATGTCCCGGCGTGCGGTTTGGTTGACAACAGACTCGCCTAGCCATCGATTATTGTGCACATAGTTCGAGCAGTGAAGTACTAGTCAATCTCGAAACAATATTAAATAAGTTTTCGTTGATTTGGGAAAAATCTGCGCTGCTCTGAGAGTAATATAGCTTCAGTGATCATTAACACTTTGCTGCACTTTTTCATGCATACAAAGTTGAAATTGGGTTTCGACTCCCGTAAACACGTCGATTACCTGTAGACACTAATATACGCCCGTTGCAACAGCAATACAATTACTGTACGTCCTAGAAGTTAGAACCTGGCTGCTTAGCAATCTCTAGTGTTTTCGTTCAGCGACCTGATTCAAATTTATTATACCCAAAGACAAAGTGATCCTTTCCGTGTTTGACTGTGTCCAAAACTATGATTTTCAATAATTTCATTTTCAGCTTGGAAAGGAGAAGTTCCACAAATCTCACCACTTTGACAATGTCAACGAGGTGCAAATGATGGTTGGGACAGAAAAGCCAGGGATTGGTGGGGACCCTCTGCTGGGCCAGAAGATCAAAGTAAAAAACAGCGTCTTCCCTAGAGGAGAAGGCAGCAATCAGCCAGCGTGGGTGGCATTTGATAAACAAGTGCTCTCATTTGACGCCTTCTTTCAAGAAGCAGTGTTTGAGCAGAGACAAGAGCAATACAGAGTCAGAAATTGCAAGATATACTTTTATCTTGAGGATGACTCTATTCAGGTTGTTGAGCCAAGAAGTAAGAATGCTGGATTGCCTCAAGGTATGATTCCAAATGAATTAGATTAAATTCCATTTGCCATGATTTGTTATTGTTATATAATGATAATATCCACATGTCTCATAACAAATACTTACTTTTTAGTAGATNAGAGTAATATAGCTTCAGTGATCATTAACACTTTGCTGCACTTTTTCATGCATACAAAGTTGAAATTGGGTTTCGACTCCCGTAAACACGTCGATAAGCAATATATACCTGTAGACACTAATATACGCCCGTTGCAACAGCAATACAATTACTGTACGTCCTAGAAGTTAGAACCTGGCTGCTTAGCAATCTCTAGTGTTTTCGTTCAGCGACCTGATTCAAATTTATTATACCCAAAGTGATCCTTTCCGTGTTTGACTGTGTCCAAAACTATGATTTTTAATAATTTCATTTTCAGCTTGGAAAGGAGAAGTTCCACAAATCTCACCACTTTGACAATGTCAACGAGGTGCAAATGATGGTTGGGACAGAAAAGCCAGGGATTGGTGGGGACCCTCTGTTGGGCCAGAAGATCAAAGTAAAAAACAGCGTCTTCCCTAGAGGAGAAGGCAGCAATCAGCCAGCGTGGGTGGCATTTGATAAACAAGTGCTCTCATTTGACGCCTTCTTTCAAGAAGCAGTGTTTGAGCAGAGACAAGAGCAATACAGAGTTAGAAATTGCAAGATATACTTTTATCTTGAGGATGACTCTATTCAGGTTGTTGAGCCAAGAAGTAAGAATGCTGGATTGCCTCAAGGTATGATTCCAAATGAATTAGATTAAATTCCATTTGCCATGATTTGTTATTGTTATATAATGATAATATCCACATGTCTCATAACAAATACTTACTTTTTAGTAGATCAACATTTAAGCTAGGCACTAACAAGCTAGCTAGCGTACACTTTAGCTGAACGACAGCTTGTGTAGTGAATGATGTAGATAAAACATTGGCAATTTAATCAAGGCTTGGTTTCTCAGTTCACCACTAAATTTTGCTGTCAATGAAACTTACATCAGAATCTAGCATGTCCAATTGTGCATAAGGTTTTGCAACTCTGACATTCAAATGACACCGCAGTCACAGTCATTTAACAGAAAAACAATCTGATGAACTTCGTTTTCTTACGCGTTTCTCTGTTTTTGTAACAAATAAAAGTCATACATTGATTTCAAAACACGTGCCATTTGCTCAGCATTTGGCATGGTAAAACAACATCTGGAAAATAAGGTCCTCTTTGTCGAAGCAAACTTTTCTCAAAATTTTGGTTCGCTGGTAGTCAAGTAATCAAAACTACCTACCACTTCTGGTAATTTGATATACAAACTATGCACAGTCTTGTGAAAAAAAGAACAGTTGGATTGAGAATAGGCCTACGGATAGCGCTCAATATTTCATGGTGCTCAAAGTTGACATATGTGAACACTGCACAAATTTGGCTGTAGAATAATGGACTGACATCATAATCTTTTCTTGGCAGTAACCAAATTAAATTGAACAAAAAAGACTGTAGTTTTTAATAACACTATTTTGTGCAAGATTTTAGTTTGCTCACTTGATATCCAGTTGCATAATTGTACCGCACCTAGCCATGAAGTTGTTGCATATTGTGGTCAACCTCATTTCATACATTATTAATACTTACCAGGTGTTAATTTGCGGTGTGCCTTTTTCAATAAAAATTGCATCATACTTAAATGTAGTCACCAATACCTTTGGCAGGCACTTTAATTCGCCGACATCGCATTCCAAGACCTCCCCCAGATGATGATGGATACTACACAATTGAAGACTTCAATGTCGGACGCGACGTCATGCTGTATGGGCGCAAATTCAAAATTACTGGTTGCGATGAGTTCACTCATAACTTCCTTCGCAAACTTGGCATCAAAGTTAATAATCCAGAGACAACACCTTCAGATCCCTACACCAAGTACAGGAAAGCAGTAAGTGTTTGAATTGAACAAATATCTGGTGTGGGTTTTATTCTCGTTATTTTAAACTGCCCTCTGATCAATGTTTTTGTGGTGTTGTGTTGCTAATTTATTGCACTAGGCTTATTTCAGCATGGTAGTGGCTGACATTATTTGAATTTTCCCAATCTTTAGGTACTACAATTAAATTGTTATACTTGCAGACTGAAACTTAACTTCCCGTTTAAACCAAAATAGTGACTGCCTGGCCGACATTTTTGATTTCTGCAGAAAATTGCTTTGACAGTCAAAATACATCCACCTGTTGAGTGGCATAACATGTGGACTTATGTATGATTCTGATTGTCTTAATGCTTTCTGTCTGCAGCTTGATGAAAGCATGCAGCCTCTGCGACCCTACGAAAAGTACGACACCCTCAAACAGTTCCTGGATCACGATCGCCACGTTCTGCGTTTCTTCTGTCATTGGGATGACACAGACAGTATGTTTGGGGACAGCCGTGAGATGGTTCTCCATTATTTCTTGGCTGATGACACGATCGAGATTAGAGAAGTCATACATCCAAACGCTGGACGTGACGCAGCCCCCATGTTCTTGCACAGAAACAAGCTACCCAAAGATATTGTCCCTCTTCGACAACCAGGTGAAACTACTGACCGTACTGTTCTGAATGTGTTTGGACCCACTGGCCATGGAGGGCGCTACATCTTGGACAGTTTGAAGGTTAGCTATTTTTGTGGTTGTTGCTTTTAAATGTGTATAGTCAGACTACGTACTACCCCTTCAATCTGTAATACCAATCAATACAGGTACTGCATTATGAAATTTATATCAGAATGTGAAAGCAAATTATGCAAATAAATTTGTGGTCATCATGTTTAAGCTACATGCAACTTATGTTCCATAGCGCTGGAATTAATTTTCATTTGCTTTGACAATAAAAGTTAAGCAAATTATATTCATTGTTTTGCAGTCTGGTGCAGTGCATACAGATTTCTATAGGGACAGTGATTTGACGGTTGGGGCTGTTCTCAATGTTTGGGGACGGAAACTACTGTTATGCGACTGTGATGATTTCACAAAGGAATTCTACAGGACCAAGTATGGAATAAGTAAGTGAAAAAAGTCAGTGTCTTGGTTCCCATGCACCTGCAAAGCAAGTGAATAATCTATTTTCACATAACTTAAGACAAGTTTTCATTTATTCTGTGTAGCACAATTGTTATAGCCTTATTCAAACTGTTGATCCATTAAAATGCTTGGTTGTGTTTTACAAATAAATATTATGTTTTATTCATCATAAAATAAGTTCTCATTGTTTAACGCACACCCAAGCTGACTTTTACTAGGGTTCCAAATAGTTTAGACTAACCTCTAGACATGCACACTTAACCAGATACTAAAATCTAACTAAGTTATATTTCTGTTGCTCTCCAGACGATTTCGCACCTCTTCAGTACAAACAGTCCAAGGCAAGCACCGTTGAACGTCAGGTACCACCGTACAATGGATTTGGAAGTGAAGAGGATTCACTGTGCTCATGTCAAGGACTCATTCCCAAGCCACCACAAAGAGACTTCATCAAGTTCATGGAGAAGGATCGATGTGGCCTGGAGAGCAATGTTCTCAGATTCCTGGCAAGAATGGACACGACAAAGCCCATTGATATGGACCGCCGCTTCATCATCTCTTACTTCTTGTCTGATGATACTTTGCTGGTATTCGAGCCACCTGTCAGAAACTCAGGTAGGTTATTTCTTATTGTAAATTTTTAAGAAGGGAAACGCGAGTAAGTCGGATTAACTGAATCAAGAGATATTTTATCTGGGCAAGATGAATTATTGAGAGTGAATTTAATAATCACGAACCTCTGTATCGCAAAATATCTTAGTTAAGTGAAAATCCAATGAGATTTAATGCAACTGCTCTTTGTTTTTGAGGTTACTGTTTTTACATTTCATGCTTCTAGTGCTTTTACCTCACAAGTCACATAATTAATGCATTGACTTTACTCGTTTTTTAGGAATTGGAGGTGGCAAATTTTTGGAGAGAGGCCGTGTGAAGAAGCCCAACCAGGAGTCGTACAGCACAAAATTATCTCAGTACTACCTAGCCAGTGATCTGTACGTTGGTGCGCGTGTTAACTTCAACTCCCATCTGTTTGTACTCATTGATGCTGACGAATATGCATTCAGATACATGGAGCAAAATCCACAACAGGTAAGGTTACTATTTTGGTTGCTCTGCTTGTACACGCTGCTCTAGTTAAAACCTGAATGTTTTCACCGTGCGTGCTTTGTTGTTGAGTTGGTTCAGTACAATGCATGGGATATGAATTATTAATGAAACTATGTGTGATCACAGTGACTTTATTAACTTTAAGACATTACGACTTATGAATATTACAGTTTGGTGCCGCCAGCATTTCCAACATAATGGCCAAAATACAGCAAGCTGTTAACGAGCCCGAGACTCAGCAGGACCTGGCTACCTACTTGAGTCAACGGGACCCGAGTGGAAATGGCTACATAACATTTGACCAGATAACGGATCTGTTGAGGAGTCGTATACCAGGCATTACAGACCATGAGGTTATGACTGTTGGAAGGTGAGAATTTGCCAAGTTTTCTCTTGAAACAAGTAGCCCTATTTCTTTCACAGTGCGATCAGCTTCAGCACGTCAGTGATACTGCTGAGAATTGTATGCATATGAGTGATCTAATGAGTTCATAAAATAAGTATGACTTTGGTGTCGAGCTTGCTTTGAAGTTTTCTAATCTATTTCTGTACAGCAAAATCGGTAAGTTGTTATGTTGCTGTCAATATGATTGTATTTAAAGGCCAATATTGTGTTGTTTTTATGTTCCTCATACAAACTAACTTGTTCAAGACTTGCACTTCTATTGTTGAGATGTATATGGTATTGTAAAATGTACTGTTTGTTACTAATCATTCATCTTCCATGTTTCAGGTATTACAGTGAAAAGCCAACTGGTGATGGTTTACCTGATGTAGGTATCTTGGCTTACCTGGTTCAGGATAAGCTGAGGAAATACAACTTTGACATCAAGACCAACAAACTGCCAGAGGCACTCATGCAAATTGATGCTCTGAAGTAAGTACCAGCTCTTGACTCAAGTAAATTAATTTAAATAAATTAATAATAGTGAATATGAAATCTCTCATGATCAGCTGAATTTGGACTCAAAGAGAAGTCATCTTTATTCTCTTTATTCATGTTTTGTACCCATGTTGCACATAGTTCTTCCCTGTAGTTTTTAAAAGGGGATAAAATAATAAAACAGTTTACTTGAAAGAAAAATGAAATTGAAAATAATGTAACAAGTTCGTTTTGATCTCTTTTCCAGATCAGGCTTTTTGTTCCCCGAAAGGATAATCACTGCTTGTAAAGCACTGAGGCTACCTATTGAAAGGGATCTGTTGCAGAGTTTGCTGTCAAGGTAAGTTCAGGTTGACCAATTATAGCTTTGTAAATTGTGAGAATTTGGGCATTTTAAATTTTCCCAAATTTCGCAGAGCAAATTGCGATTCTTTGTCACAAGCGAGTTTTAAGAAACTGGGCATTCTATTGCCCTACAACAATATGCCCATAAAAATTAGACCAGACAAACAGAAGTCACTGTATATGACATATGTGGGAACCTTCGGTACTAATGTATCTCTTTAACATTATGTTCTTTGAATTCAGAACAATTTTTTTCTAATTTGCAGGTGCAGCTCTGGCGATGATGGTTCAGTGAACTATACTGACTTGTTGCGATACCTGGACTGGAAGGAATACCCAGTGGTGGCCCCTGCCCAGCTGGATGCACCAGATCAGTTGGCGCCTTGGTCAGGAACCAATAAATCTGTGGTCAGCAGAGTCAACTACAGGGCACTCATGCAAGATTTGTTTGGTGGAAAAACAGATTCTTAATTTATTAATGTTTCCTGAATTTTTGATAATCAGTTATCCAATAATGTGAGTAGATCTTGCATTTATTGGCATGACCCCCAGTTTTGGTCAGACTGCATTTCTTCAAAACCATTAACATCATGCTGTGATGAACCGGATGCAACCGCTCAGTTTGCAGGTTGATTATTCAACTTTGCTGGTATGAAAGACACTATAAAAAGTTGTACGTTGTGTAGATATTTATTTTTATGTATTAAAGGAGCATTAATTTCACTTTTAGTTTGTGAATTGTGTAAATAAACGTTTATATCATGTCTTGTCTCTTTATCATTTATTGATAACACTTTAACATGAGATTGAACTTTCTATAAACCCAATTATCAAGTATTTTCTTGTTGGCGACGTGAAGTCAAGCTATTCAAATTCCCACAAAGACGTATTTCAATGTTAAAAATACCGAAAATTAGATTAAGAACCAGCTAACTGTTGCTGTAGGTTGGCGACTTGCGCTGACATCTGTTCCTTCACCTGGTGTAGTCTAGCCTGTTCTTGAAGTAGTGCAGTTCTGGATCAGAAATAAAATACAATTCGTACATGGCATGAATTATACCCCTCGTGTCACCAACCGTATGGGTGAATGACTGAAAACATTAACTTGCAATCGGTATGTTCTTTAAACGGCATTAAATCCATGTTTTCAGTCAAACTAAAACCAGGTTTTTGTTTAGGCCACTTTCCGTTTTATTCAAATCAATCCCACAAAATCCCGGTGTCCTGAAATCACCTGCAGGTTGAATACTGAGTAACATATTGCCTCAATTGTTAATACACATTCGTTCGAATTCGCGGGATGTGGGTCTAAGTTGGTATTTGTTTTATTGCATAAGCTGATTTACATCAGGCGCAACGCACCTCACACCCCTACGGATCATGGAAAAAACGACGCCCCCAGCACACTATGTTTAGGCTTAGAGGGACATATTCGTTCGAAAATTGTGGTTGGGTGTCCCCATTTCGACATTTTAGGTTCCATGTTGGTACGATTGAGGAACCGACTTACTGCGCACTCGAACAAGATGTCATTACAGCGGCTATACATTATGTATAAACGCGTGTTTCGTCGAAGAAACGAACAATAAAACGAGAGCGCTCGGAGGAGCGACACTTGGCGAAATTACGCGAAAACAGGACGATGGGGAGGACGACGACGACGATCATGACGATGAAGGCGGAGATTATGACAAATCAGTAAGAAATAGCCTGAGTCTTGTTCACGCACCCGGTAACCTGGCAACAGTGCGAAAGGGTTCGGAGGAGCGACACTTGGCGAACTTACGTGAAAACAGGACGATGGGGAGGACGACGACGACGATCATGACGATGAAGGCGGAGATTATGAACAACACAATAACATTCATACGAGAACTTAGATGTTATAAGTTAGTAAGAAATAACCTAAAGTCTTGTTCAAATAAACAAAACCAACATCAATGCAGTAAGAGCGCTCAAAGGAACAGCGCTATCAGAAAATCTCAATTAATTCGAAAAGTAGACGTCCTATCGAAAAATGGAAAACATCTTCTGAAACCCCGTTCCTAACTCTATCTAAATTGATAGTTTCGCAACATTCCATAATTTTTTCGAAAAAATTGAAATTTTGCGTTTTTTGAAATTCAAACTCAAATAACTCGAAAACGGTAAGTCTGAGAAAAACGTTATCGCAGAACTGATGCAAAAGCAATGGTCTTATCGTCTTGAATAACAAAACACAGCTTTAAATACCTTATTTGATCTTGAACATAAACAGATACTTCGTCATAGGCTGGCTTCAGTGACAACTCTTTAATATTTTCTGCGACGTCTGTAATGTCCTTTTCCGTTTCCTTGGCTAAAAAGAAGTTAGAGGGCACCGAACATGTGTTTTACGCAACTGAGCTCTGGACAACAGAAATGGTGGGAAATATAACTGGGGTTAAAGACAGATTTCTGCAAGTGAGCGAGATATTTCGACGAGAACTAAGCTTAGGCGGTGAAACTACACGAGGCTTTGTGTTATCCACCAACAGGAATAAATACCTTCTGTTTCCAGTGCATCTTTTTGAGTCTTCACTTCCTTGATTTTTGCTTTGAGTCGTTCGTCTGCCTAAAATGCAGTATTACATGTCTTGACACGGTGACTGGTTTTTATGAATAAGAAGTGAATAAAAACTTTAACAAAACGAACTGTACCAGGTTACTGACAAAAACGTTTCAACACGTTATGTTATTTCAAATACGTATGACTTGACTCACATAAAAATCTTTTGCTTCCATTAATTTTGTTGCCAATTCTGTCAATTTGTCTTCAAACAAGGCCCTGAAATCAAAATTGTAAGTTCTAACTACTGAGTATTTCAGCCCCAGGCCTCACTCAATCGCACCATTGTGTAGGCAAATTGTGAAGACACGTTGCGCAAGGAAAAAGATCAAAGGGTTTTTAACACCGTGTATGATTGCGCGTTCATACCATTTGTAAGAGGACGGGGACACAATTTTGACAGACGTAAAATTTGCATTTCAAACTTAGTGCCTGAACTGCGGTACTCATGGTATACATTACATGACTGTTTTTGGTCCGTAAAACTTTACACGTACAAAGAAAAATCTTCGACCAATTTCCCATTCACTTATCCAGGACGGCGCTGTGTCAGAAGACTATACGACGCGAATTTAATATAATCATGGTGACTTGAAGTGCAAATAGTCGAAGTAAATCAGCATGCATTTCACTATGCAGTGACACCAGCCTACAATGCGTTGATGTGTTTGACGCTTACAGGAACTCCAAATCGTTACCAATGAATTTAACCGCGAGGGAGAAACTCACATTTCTTGCGCTTGTTCCGATTTCGATTGCTTCACCTTTTCGTTCAGATTATCAATTTTCTTTCTTCTGTTTTCAACAATTATCTCCAGGCTAAAATAAGCCAACATATGTCAACACAACAGAAATGACTAAAAAGGCATGGAACGCGAAAGCTCGTCAAAACTCTTTTAATCAATTCCTGACTAAAGTACCATCCCCCAGCACCTTAGTGACAAAGGTCACATCTTCCATATTCGAATGTTTAGTGATGACCTATCTACCACAACTGTGACGCGATTTGGACCCACAAATATTGCTGGAAATGGACTGACACGTCACATTTTCAAAACATTTTGTAGGTCTTGGATTTTTCCGATTTAGGTAATCACGGGGCAGTTAAGCATTTGAATTATTTTGCAAACATATGGGTTTGGATTAACCGGTTTAGTCCGACAACGGTTGCACCCGTTGTATGCTCTCGGGGAGTTGAGAAGGATTAAGATTGACCAGTTCAAGTAATAACTTCCAAGTTATTAATAAGTTACAGAGGTACTTAGGCCTAAATCTAGCCTAGCGCTTACGACTGTTTTTAATTTTAGAATTTTAATAGTAATTGACTGGGTCCAAAACGTCAAAATGATGTCACACTAAAAAACGAATGAGCGAAACGTGCTACGTCTATGTCTTGTCATACCAAATAAGGAGGCGGGCTTTGTCTTGTGGGAGAAAAATCAACAAGTGACGAGCTGCTGACAGATCGTTTTTTAAATTTGAAATTAAAAGGAAAAGGCTTTGACATGAACAGAAATTCAGCAAACCTTATAAATAAGTGGTGGACACGTTGAATTCTGGTTCAGTGGCAGAAAACCACTTTGAATAATGCAATTTAGTCTGTTTTTGTCGTTCCAGGGAGCTTTAGTAGACAAAATGGTTTCATTCGAAAGTAAACGCACATCCCTGAGAAATACTTCCCTGGACTGTACTAGACTTTGCAGATAGGCCTAAGAGCGGAAGGTTGATAATAAAATTAGGAAACTATAGTCATTAAATTGTACTTTCAGTTGCGTAACCAGACGAGTTTGACAGGCCAGTGCGCACGTGCCGGATTAAGGTTGCTCATAGGTCAGTAGAAGCACTGGTCATCACATATTTCAAGGCATCTCCCGGTCGCTACAATTTTTGATCTACCCCCAACATCCCTTCCTCGGTCGTCAAAATTTTCGACTAGCTCAGTACTCCCGGTAGTTACAACGGTTGAGATGTCCTTGTAGAAATGAGAGGGCAATCCAGTGGGGTGCGTTCCATAGACGCGTAGAAACAAGTCTTCGCGAGATATCACCAAGAAAAGTACGGTGTGATCCAACTAGCTTTACTCGGGAGGCCCTCTGTTAGCTGTACCTTATTAGCTTTATGGACAATCTGCCAATAGGCATGCACCAACGACAACTTTATTGAGTGGGACAGTTTCTTCTTTACGTGAACATTGTGCATTGAATGGGTGTGGTTTAATTCAATGGACTGCATTTAGAAAAAAAATCAGGCCAAGTTGCATTTTCTTATACATATTGGGAAATTTTCCAGTATAGAGTTATTAACCACTATAGGCAGATGCCTTACCCTCCATAAGTCCCTTTTTCTCATTACTGAGGCCGGCCGCTGGACCTGTCTCCACCTCCCAACATTGTACCTGGGTGGGGATTCGTTCCCCTGCTCGACGCTTCGTACGCCTACGGAGCAGAGCTCAAAGCCGGGGAGTACCCTTTTTAGGTTGGCTTATACCTGCCCTTGCTGTGCAAATCCTTCCTGCGTTATCAATTTCATTTTAGACAGACCGGTGTTTTTATCGGTCATGTTTTTGTTATTTTTGCAACGCGACAAAGCACACATAACCTGCTAAAACGAACTCAGTTTGTGTCGGAACGTTAAGTTCGAACTCATCACAAGTATTTCACGCAGCCTCTAGCTATACATGTAGTTTTACCCACTGTATAAAAAAAAGTTGTTAATTCACCTGTTTGATTGCTCCTGAGCTTGATCGGCTTTGTGACGCGCCACTTTTAAGGTCTCTGGAATTTGTTAGAATACAAGCATACTGAACACAAAACCACAATGTTCGTAACAATGTACAGTCATCCATGTCATGGCATCCCAATAAGATATACACTGGATAAATTTCCGATGAAGGAAAGAGCATAGCACGATGCCAAAAACGACGAAACAGAATTCGATGAACGGCCTTGGTTACAGGGGTAACGGTGTGAAATCTGCCGTTGACGAATGTTGGAAATGTGAAACTTGTGTCGGTGGGGGAATTGGTAAGATTTGGCGACCTGTGCACAAGTTGACTAATACATTGCTTCATGAGGCTTCCATTCTACTAAATGTCTCAATATTTTTCAGTCCGAAGATGAGTGATTGGTGGCCAGTTGAAAACCTCATTTAAGTTTACTGTACCTGTTGAAGGCCATCTGTACATTTTTTTTTCGTATTTCACTAGCTAGACAAAAGTCCTCCGGGTCAAGTGAAATTTACATTCCCAGACAGTTCTTGAATTCGGGTCACAGTGAGTGAATCTTTACTGAGCAGAATATTAAGTCCACGGATACCTACCTAACATTTTGTTGTTGGTATCAGAGGCCTGGTTTAATTTCCCTGAAACTGGAGAAAATACACTTTCGAATTATTCTCTTCTTGTTCTTTGTGAATAGTAATACACGTATTCTATGGTAATACCGTTAACTAAAATCGTAGGCTAAATGCCAGTTCCTTTCAAAATAAACCACTGGTAAGAATCTTGTGTCAGTCTCGTTTTCATTCACTGTAGGAACTCCAGATCACGTTAAGTTAAAATTCTCAAGGAGCTAGATGTAACAGAAATCGTAACGAACGGCGAGCTTACTCGTGTTAGCTGTTGTTTCAAGACCATGGCGCTTTTGTCTAAGGTCGTTGAGTTTCTTTTCAAGGCAGTTTCTTTCTGCAAAATATTTTGTGCTTTATAAGTCGAGTTCACCGGTGTATAGCAAATATATCATGACTGACCAATGTCAGATTAAGGTATCTAGGGTCCATGGGCAACAAAGAGTCTAGGTTTAGGACCCCTGACAATTTTTAAAAGCCTCGATTTTTTACCCCGGGTCATCATAATTTTTAAGCTAACCCCGGCGACAGGGTTTTCACTTAATGTGCCTTCTCGCGCACTAGTTGGCTTCGAGGTGGGGCCCATAGTTTGTACAGGGGCCCTAAGATAAGCTACAGTTTACTTTGATCAATAGATAATCTGGCCAGCACAGACTAATACCTTCGACTTCGTGACAACGCAGAACGGGATTAGGCTACACAATGTGACAAATCACAAAAAAGGAAAAAAACTTTGCGTTAGGCCTAATACGTAAATTTCGTGGCGAGTGAAAAAGAGCTGGTCATTCTTCTTCTGTGGTGGGACGCAGGAAAAAATTCAGAGAGGTGCACGGTCTCGCTAAGAGTGGGATAGTTGTCACTGTCAAGTAGGCCTACTTCTCGTCTGCCTCTGCTCGGACCAACTGACCAAGTTTGGATTTTTCATTTTCTCACTCGGAAATCCAGAACTCGCGTGCGTGAGTTTACAAAATTGTACCCCATATGCGTTTCGCTAGTACCTTGTTGTAATTCCTGAGCACTACTACATATGATGTCCAACTTAAAACTGTTGCCGCTGGCTAAAGAAGTGGACATTTTTTAAGTGGTCGAAAAGTCGTCTGCTATTTGTTCAACGATAGATGGCGCTGTCATAGTGGTTACCTCCTGACCTCTATCGACAGTCAACGATAATATTTAATCTGTTGCATGAGTCAATTACGTGTTCCCAAAATGAATTTAAATCTGCCTCAGGATGGTTAAAACAACTCAAATCAACAACAACTTTTCCAGATTGTTAACGTAGCCTCCCTCTCCAAATGAGGATGTTAAAACACTGGGTAGGCGTACCTCACTGCAGGGCTGTGTTTCCTAGATATGAGATCATGCAAATTTTCGCGATACGACTACAAGCGATATCACACAAGGTTTTCTTGCGACTGTCTTGGGCACAGGGAATACAGTTCAGGACTTCTGTAAGAATTTCAGCAACCAACGCCAAAATTCAAGACTTTGTTGATTACCAGGGAGTCGAATAATGATAGGCCCTAGGGGGCCTATATTGCCGTCTGGAATTTCAACCTGCATCAAAGCATCAATTTCGTAGCAAGATGAGTTTATAGGCCCCAGTTATGAACGAAAATTATGAGTTGAAACATAGGACAATTTTTGCAGACATATAGCCTACAACACGAAAATCAGAAAGCACCGAACCCTTCACAAGCCTAAGGTTTCTCATACACAACCTTCAAAACGGCTGAGGGACACGTGAACCACACCATCCATTCTTTAAAATCCCTTGTTCCAGTGTCAAACGCCTTACTAAGAGAGTACCCGTAAACAATACGAGAATCACGGTATCCAAAAGGAGGAGTGGGAACCATTTCCAAAAATCAGAATTGAGGTGTTGTAACGTGAATTTTGACGCATTCGAATGGTAAGTTTAACCTGCAACGTGTTGGTATCAGAAACTTCACAGTTGCTAATACTTTATGGACCTTCAAATCCGTCTTTGCTGTTGGCTACAGATAATCTCCACGAAACCGGCACAAAAACTCTCGTCACGGTATTTGTGATCATAAAAGCTAGTCTCTCAAAAATTACGCTCTTCGTTATTAAATGAAAAACCTTCAAAAGAAACAGAATTTCACCGGCCATCCAGTGAATGCAAAAACTGATGTTTTTTCCAATGTACTCTCAATTTTAGGCTGTTCGGGCATCGTGTCTAGAAGTGATGCACGGCAAAAATAAAAAAGTAAAACGTTTTTAGTCTTTGCGTGGAGTATTTTATTCTCCAGCTCAACTCAAAATCCATTCAACTAATTTTTTGGCATCATTACTCTGCAAAGGCTCAAAATACAACTCTGAAATTTGGTGCCACAGCTTATCAATTTTTCTTGGTTATAATTTTTTTATTACCCACACTGTACCGGGAGATCAAACAGTGCATACTCGCCATTTTTCGAAATGGTATTTCTACTGCAATGTCCAACGTACGATCCCAAGTGTTGAAAGTTAGACCACCGCCGCCTTCGGGATATTTTAGATTCGACGATAAATCTTATTTCTCCTATCTCCTCCCACGCCTGGAGCACTCCGGTCATCAACACAGGGGGAGGGAGGGAGTGTAGGGTATGTGAATAACGCATTCAATTATTAACGCGTCACCACTAATGCCAGGAAAGTTTGTAACACCTTTTCGTAGTCAATCAATTTTTTGAATGTTCGCTCAGTTTGTAGACGATTTGACATTTGTCTCCGTGGGCACGGGACTAATATACAGTATCGAACGCTAACGCAACCAACCACTAGTCATTTATACCTGTAACTGTTTTATGCATCATAACCTAGCTCACTTATAATCACTACATTTAAAGATGAGAAAGATGAGCCTGTTGTCGAATGATATACCGTAGTTTAGTGCCAAGCAATTAAACTAAAAAAAAATTATTGTACTATTAACGAACGCTTGTCGCCGTTTATCGTTTTATAGGTCAACATAAATTTGACGTCTGCTTGTGTGTACTTTACGAGCTTTGTCTATCCAGTATAAAAGCATTATTAGAAATAAAAGTTCATTAACATTAGGTCATCGTATTGTCTTTTCTACCTACACAACACCGTTGTAGGTACAGATAATGACTCACCCATTTGTTAAGGCGAGCCAACTAGATAAATACAAAATTTGTTATCATTAATCCAGACGTATTTATCAGTTACCTAGTGTGTACACTGGCAAACTTTGGCGGTAATAGTGACTGTCATGGCGGAGGGAACGATGTCATTGTATACTATTCTCGTGGTTTTCTTAGCTGTACCAAGGCAAGGCACCGCTGGAGGTAAAAAATTCGTTTGCTGAATATTTTATTAACAATATACTTGTGGGTTGTAGATTTTTCTCTCGTGCTGTAAGACAAGGTGCTGTCTCATGCTGCGTCGTCGCACCTCATGAGCGACGCATTTACGCTGTAGCCGGCATAATAAGTCATAAGTGGGTCACGAGCCGAGATTATTCATTGTCTTTTTGGTGCATAGTTCGATATTGACATCTTATATGTATTACGAAATAAACTCAGTCTATATGTTTGATACGTCGTTGTGCAGTTGATTTGCTGGTTTGTCACCGTAATTTTCAAACACTGCACCTCCAGATGGGGTGCAAGATTTGACAAACCGCAATTTGTTAACCGTCGTACCGGTGTCTGTTAGCACGCGATATTTGGATTTACCTGAAATCAGCAGTATGTTTGTGTGTGCGTCAGTGCAACATGTCATTGGTAGTTCCCACATTGACTTACATGTCTTCCGTCGTTCGTTTCATTTTAAATGTGGAAAAATTGTCGAAATTTAGGAACATTCAGAACATCACATCTTAGAAATGGCGGAGCAGACGATACGAAACTTTCAGATTATACATTGTTCTCCGACAGACAATTATTAATTATTTTAAAAGGTTCCGTTTTTGCATGAGGGGCTATAAAGAAATATGTCTTTCATGATTTTTTGAAGAAAATCAAGACTTGCATGAAAAAAAAAACAAAAACGAAATTTAGAAGACTGTTTTTTGAGATTTAACCTTAAACATGAAAATCAAACGATTTTAATCTTGTTTTGATACCCGGGTATTTTGCTATGGTAGTACCTTTATATGTTGCTGAACTTAATTAAGTGTGACTCAGTTAATGGCACTGAGATTGGTATGAGGTCAAAAATCTAATTCTGCAGACTTCCTACTTTCAGAAATTGTAATCTATAGTATATAAACTTGCTTATTGATCAGTCAAATAACCAAGTGTGAATATCTCTCAAGTTTCTGTCCCGTTTTTAGACGCATTTGAAAAAGGACACATTCGTCACCAAAGTTCAGATCATCCTTTTTGCCTCAAGGTCGAATACATTGGATTGTATATACGCATTGAAAAATTCAATTGAAGATAAGCAAGATCACGTGCCTTTAGCTCACCTACCGTATATTGCCAGGTTATCAGACAGTGACGTCACCTTGTTGACAGTTGATGTACATGACTCAGTCGAGACATTGAAAAGATGGCGCTCACATTTCTAATTAAATGTCTGAGCGTAGAGCTAAAAGTCGACAACGTGTACTTCTCAGCAACTGACCTGTAGCCACACTAAATGTAATAAGGTTGTTAGAAAAAAATGCGCCTTTGCATAGAATATCTTATAGACGATAGGCTTATAGCAAATGCCAAAATAACTCGTTGTTACAAGGAACATAATTTTTTATGCTGGAGAGATAGTTCAGCATTTGGTGGACGCTGTCAAACAAGACATTGTTATTTGCGTTGCATGACAGAAATTTTCTTCTCACGTTGGCATAAATTGCCAGGCACCCTCATTCATCAAACATTCGATAGGCTTGATCGATCAATGTAGCATCGACATCAAATGCAGACATTACAGTCATTGAGTACATTGGTTACACATGACATGTTATTTGCCACCAAACTTTACTCGAAATTCATCTTGAAACTCATCTTGAAAATCGCCCGATTGATGTCATTCGTCAGTCATTTCTATAATCGAGTCTCGACTGAAGTTTTTGTTCACGGACTCTGATGAATGTACAGTAAATTATCAACAATCTCGAAAATGATTTTTCAAAATTGGTCTAATTTCATTGTCAAAGTCTTCAACCATAGTTATGAACGCCAACAATTTCCCACAATTATTGTCTGAGGGTGGATATCTAAAAATGTTATATAATTTATATTGTGCTACTTATCGTTTGTTAACATGAAAAAATAGCATTTCACGAGTCGGCCACATTGTGTTTAAAATTGGCGGGATTTTACTGGTAGTAAGCTTGCGCAGTTGTACATGTAGCAGTGTCACCCCGAATGTAAACATGCTGAGTACACTTCTTCATTTTTCATAGAAAGAAAAAAGCGCCGAGATCGAAATGAAAAGAAGCTATACCTTGACGAAATCTATGTCAAACAAATTGTTGACAAAGAAATTGACATTGGTACACCTCTTCTGGGTTATCAGGACAGTTGATAAGAAAAGGTAGCGCGTGCCTACTCTCGGCTTTCCCGTCCCAGTGTCTCTGATTAATCATTAATGCTATTTGGAGTTGTTTACCAAGAGTTAAGAAAATAGGGAAATTGTTTATAAATAATTCATTGTCTATAAATGCGTACGTGGTGCGACGAGAAATTAGCAGAAGTTTCATTTATGTGACATCATTTGTGACGTTAGTAACAATGAGACCTGATGATTTGCTGTAAAATATCGTCTTGTAACACTTCGAGCCACGTGGTAGATGACTAGCAGTACTCCATTGTTTCCAGACCAATGATATACTATACCATATGACAAGCTTTATCGTTGAACTTTGAAGCTATTATGTGTTTCATAACTTTTTTAGAAGTTAGCCAAATTAGCCACACTTCGTTACGCTAATCACTAACTGGATTGCTTAGAACATATTTACTAAATACAAATCTAATGAATTAACATACAAGTTTAAAAACAATTAATCGTCCGTCCATAAAACGTCTCTGAAATTGAACTGACTTCAGTAACACAGCCAATCGAACATACTCGACTGTCAACTGGCGAGAGTACTGGAGACCGAACATTGCGCTGGTTGTTTCTGAATTTATTAGACATGCTAACGTGGATTTAAATCATTCCAGTATTAGCCTGTTGTAGTATCACAGAAACCTTTGTCTACGAGTGCCAACACACGTGCTTTGAGCCCCATAATCCGNTGTTTATAAATAATTCATTGTCTATAAATGCGTACGTGGTGCGACGAGAAATTAGCAGAAGTTTCATTTATGTGACATCATTTGTGACGTTAGTAACAATGAGACTTGATGATTTGTTGTAAAATATCGTCTTGTAACACTTCGAGCCACGTAGTAGATGACTAGCCGTACTCCACTGTTTCCAGACCATTGATATACTATACCATATGACAAGCTTTATCGTTGAACTTTGAAGCTATTATGTATTTCATAACTTTTTTAGAAGTTAGCCAAATTAGCCACACTTCGTTACGCTAATCACTAACTGGATTGCTTAGAACATATTTACTAAATACAAATCTAATGAATTAACATACAAGTTTAAAAACAATTAATCGTCCGTCCATAAAACGTCTCTGAAATTGAACTGACTTCAGTAACACAGCCAATCGAACGTACTCGACTGTCAACTGGCGAGAGTACTGGAGACCGAACATTGCGCTGGTTGTTTCTGAATTTATTAGACATGCTAACGTGGATTTAAATCATTCCAGTATTAGCCTGTTGTAGTATCACAGAAACCTTTGTCTACGAGTGCCAACACACGTGCTTTGAGCCCCATAATCCGTTAGACATGGGAAACTCGACAAGGACATTGAACATGGTCATCGAAACTCCGATATCTTCGATCCGAGTTTGATCGTCTTGTGCGAGTCTCCTATGAACAATTTCCTGGTATTCAAAGGAAATTCGTCTATTGTAATTATTTGGGGGAAAATACCAATATTTTAAAACTACATTGCGTGTTCGGCGCATATACAATGACCAATGACACCGCTAACGCATCGAATCTGGCGTGCGTTCAGTAACGTCAGGACCTACGCTAGGACCTAGCTAAAATCTAGTTAAAGTCACGTGTTCTCATTTAAAATGCACAGCAATATCTCACGTAATCTCTCGAATTCTTTTTTTATTCTCCCAGTTCAACATAAGCAAGGACAAAGGTCTGGGGTTCCCTTGCCTTACTTTACAATTCAATGAAATTAAAGTTTACTAAGTTAAATGTATACTTGAACCGGATTTTAGAAATACATTTAAAGAAAAAAAAAACATACAAGACAGACAGTGTACTAGTATATGGCTCTGAAAAAGAGAGATAGTATTTTGGAATGATAAAATACCCTTACATTGCTATTAAATTATGCATTTGTGACCACCTGTTTATAAATTTTTCCATTTGTAAATTTTTTGAGTAAATATAATTTTCACTGGAGTAATAACTGTTAATTTCTTTTGTTTATAATTAAATTTGGAGGTTTACCATTGAGACGTTGCTTATATAAATGGAACTTGCAAAGAAACAAGATTGAATTTTGAATTGGCTGCCTTCTACATCTGTTTCCAAAGAAAACTGTGAGTACATTTGTAACCCGGGAGATACCGTTTTTTTTTTCTAACCCAATCTTCAACATTGTTCCAAAAATTTTGAACAACATCACATTGCCAGTATATAAGTGAAGCAAAGTCTCAGTTTCACTCTTACAAAACGTACACAAGGGGGAGCTACTGATCCCAATTTTGACATTAAGAGAAGAGTTCCAGCTGATTATCCTATGTGACAGTCTAAACTGAAACCAACGAAGTTTTACATCAAGTGTTAAGTTAACAAAGTAGGTATTTTTTCCACCGTTCAATAGTGTCTGGTATAGCTCTGCCTGCCACCTTATCTCAGACCTAGGCATAGAATATTTGTTTAGCACAAAAGTGTTGTAAATATGTTCTGTAACCTTTTTGTCTGCAAGTAATAATTTCACAAAAATTGGGATAAAGAGTGCATAGAAGGAAAACTTGTCTCTTTTTGAGATTTTCTATTTTTGACAAACAGCCTCTCTGAGCCCATAAAAATTCACAAACATTGGTCTAAAATTGAACTTTTTGCAAAAATCTTCTAGTAGGTCTGAGATATAATAAACAACATTTTCAAACCATCTTCTCCGAAAACAGTTTCTCCCCCGTGAAATCTTGCTTTTTAGCGAGGTCCCAGCGCTACTGAACGGGAGGCTGATCTCAGGCAGTATCGACCTTTCAGTTACTAGCGAGACCAAAATTACCTCTTCTTTTTGTTAGTAACAAGTTAAGACCAAAGTTGCAGCAACAAATGTCCTAAATCATTTTTTAACGGGGACGGGTTTATTGCCGCTTTAAAACCACGTTATCAACATGTATTTCACTGATAAAAAACGCATTTTTGAGATTATCGGTGAATAAGATAGACTTTTTGAAGTTATGAACTTTGACTAGCCTAGGTAAAAACAACAAAAGTCATTGGGAATTTTTGTGACTTTATTTCAAGTCGCCGATTCCCAGCTGCATTTGTCTACCAAGCATTCGATGAAATCGTCGAGAACAGTGACAATATTCAATAATCTTTTATTGGATGGGAACTGTTACCGCGGGTACATGCGGAATGATCCCGCGGTAGTAGTCCGATTCAGCACTGAGGCATATCTCAGAAAATCACTTTCATTGCCGATAATGTCACTGACCTGAACAGTCTTGATTAACCATTTGCTCTTTACTCTTCAGAAAAATACTTTCAGTTTAATCCAACTCGCCATTTTATACAAAAAAAATCAAGGTTTCGTTGCGCGAACCACAAATTGGAAGCGGAAACGGGAAGGCGCAACAAAATAGGTTACTGTGATAGAATTTGCTTTTTCTGTAATATGAACTACGTTGAAGACGAACTGCACTTTGTGTTGGTATGTAATGCTGATGCAGACCTCCGTCAGCAATATATGAATGCAAATTTTGATGACCATATCCCTGTCCTAAACTTCAACAAGATTATGAAGACTACTGATGCAAACATTGAAAAGTTCGCACTATATTTAGCTACAGTGCGTTGAGAAAAATTGTTTTACTCTCTGTTTCGTATTTAACTGTGCTTGTAATATATGTTTGTTATTGTATTTTGGGCCTCTGGCCTCGAATGCAATAAAGTATGGTATGATACTTGAGGCGAGTAATGAATGCTTTCTTGAATAACGAATCGATAATATACTGAATGTTGCAACCGAAGAGCTTTGAGGTTTAAAACATTGCCGATGTCAGCGTATCTTGAATTGTTGCGCATGCTCCGGCGACTCAAGTTACAGGCAATGTGCACGTTCGCCATTTTCTTATCCGCAGCCTTTACTTGAGGTGCTGATTCTATGTTCTTGTTAGTAACAGAAATAGAACCATGCCACGAGACCGACATTATTAGAGTAAAAGGATTGATTACATTTCCGGTAGACAAGGAGAATACAGCTTTTAAACAATTTCGAACATGTTGGTTGCTTTTTGTAAAAACGGAAGTAATAGGTAAAACAATTCAAACCGAAGTTTTGACGCTTAGTAACAGTAAGCAGTAAGTAAAGTTGCTCAATGAAAATAAATAAACCGTGTGTATGATTGGCTGTTGTACTAATTTTATTACCTGTTCCGGAAATTCGGAGGCATTCTCGACCACTGAGCAAAGTTACTAGAACGAAAATAGGAGGAAGAGAACAACTCACTATGATCGGATGACATTTTCTTACTACGTCAATGTGATTAGTTTTTGAAATTTTATTTTTTTCTTTATGAAAATATTCAAAACGTCTTTTATAATAATTGCAAGCTAAATTGTCAAAAGGTGGCGCTCCCCTTAAAGTAGGAATTCCAACGTCGCATTCTACAAATGTCCTTCCCGTTTTCCTTTTACGTTGTTTGTACGCGCATGAAGCAGGAGACCACAGGTGTACCGGAGATCGATACTGCTTTTTTGTTGTTGCTAATATGTTTAAGATGAAGCCACTTATGATATAATCATGCATTTGAAGCACAACCTCAGTTGAACATCCAACTTTATATTTTACAGTTCTATACCAGCACGATGTGTCGCGAGCAGTTACGCAGGGAGTAGATCAGTCGTTAAGTGTAGACTTGGGAAAGGATCCAATACCTGTATTTGGCAAAAAGTACAATCGAGTTAAGGTAATTAATGCGTGAAATTTCTACTTAGTGTTACAAGAAACGTCCCATTTATTTAAAGTATTGATGTTCTATTTGTGTTAAGCTGTAACATGAAATAATTTTGAAAAGGAGGATAATGATAAGTCGGCAAGGAAGCTGACGATGATGACGATGGTGCTGGCGTTGATGATGATGACATGACGCATAGGATGACGGTGTTGAAAATGCTAATGTTGACGGTGTTCTGACGATACTGATGACGACACTGTCACAATGGTGATGTAACTGTACAACTATTTCAGGTTTCCACTAATGGTTTTGTTATATTCGGCGATGGTTCCACACTGTGGCAAGCTATTACTTGGAAGGACCAGCAAGGAGATCAGTTTACCCAAGGTCTGGACCCTGTCTTTCTTGCCCCTTACTACGCTAGAACGGAGCCTGGCAAACTATCAGGAAAGGGAACAGTGTATTTTGTAAGTACACACAAAAACTCATGAAAACGTACTTTCATTGGCACAGCGTACTCAATTCATAAGTCATATCCAATGCTCGACCACAAGGCTGTACTTGGCTCAAGTTCAAATGCGAATGTGGTCGTGATTGAGTGCGAGAATTCAGAAGTACCTAAGTCACCTACGTCGACTACGTGGTAAGGTCTGCGAGTATTGATGATAGTATTGTATATAGCTACATATACATGTAAGGCCTTGTCCATGTAACCGTTTGATCCTATTTGAACTGAAGCCAGTACACGGTTATATCGAAGGTCAAACTAAGATATTAGAATTAACTTGTCAATCTATTCTAAGCCGGACGGAAAGACTTAGGCCTACCCACTTCAGATTCCATGCAGTGTCCCATTGGGAAAACACACATAGGCCTATAGTCTTACTCGGACTGCCGGTGGCCACTTCAGTTACACTTCACTAACCAGCCGCAAGTTGAAATACTTTGGCAACAACGTTTCGCCATTTTGAGCTTTCCCCGCATAATTAGGCACAGAAACGGCATTTCGGTCGTTAAATACATTTATGTGAGCCTATGGATCGTCTTACCCCTTCCCCCTCATTTCGGTCCAGTCCACTAATTCCATTGCAGAGAACTGCATGGTCAGTCACTAGCTTCTCTTATTTAGAAATTGTTTCTTATTGAGCAAAGGCCAAGAGATCGAAAGTTTCGTCACATTTATGAACTCTCAACGGTGTTAAAAACATATATCATGTACACACGATTTCACCAAAATCAATATAATTTCTCCACGCATATTCACTTTCGTGTTCCAATACATAGTTTGACGGAGGTCAATGACTTAGAAGAAAGTGTCTGCCCGTTAACGAACATATGTCGTCGATCTTCTGGAAAGTTGTACTGAAATAGTCACCCTTGGTTTTATTCTAACGTCTTCCACCCGCTGCTAAGACAATGGATCGGTCGGTGTTTGGGATTTGCGGCGACGAATGCCGCAGAGAATTCACTACAGACTGGAACTATAGTAAGTTATTTCATGACAGCAGACTGGTGATGGCTTTTATTTTCCCAATTTTTATTTTAGGAATCTCTGGAAGATACTAAGATGAATACCATTCGGGCTGATTTAAGAAATTCAGTCACCGCTGACAGTATCCACAACTTTCAACCCAAAACTGGATTTATGGTTACGTGGTTGGACTTGACCTTTAACGGTGGAGGCCCATTTGCAACAGCGGTAAGATAACATTTACAAACTCCAATTCAGGTAAAATTAATCTAGTAATGAGGAGATTAGGTTAAGGAGTAGAAAATATCATTATGATGTTCGTGCAACACTTTTGGTTCAGAAAACAATTCACGGTAACTGACTACTCTAGTTCCTAATAGTCAAGTTCTTTAAAATATTTAAATTGTGCTTTTCCACAAATAAAACTTTAAATTTCTAAAAATCATCACTGCCTACAAAAACGAAAAACGCGCACAAAATTATGCTAGAAAGCTTTTTTTTCTTCCAAAAATTACGATTTTGTCACAGAAAATTATCCCCCAAGAATTCTTTATTTCACGTTTGGGTACGAAATTACGTCTGGCATTTTCTTTCGAGCTCGAGGAATTAACTGTGAAAATTCAAGACTTCAGAGTTGTTGAAGTGAGCTCACAACTTTTACTGGAACTTTACAGAGCAACACCTTCCAAGCTGCTATTGTGACGGACGGTCAAAGCACATACTCCATTTTCAATTACGAGAACACGTCGTGGACTGGGGGCGTTTCAGCTGGAGGGGATGCTACTACCGGATTGGGAGCCAAAGTGCCGCCCGCTCAAGTTAGACTTAATATTTTTAAATGTGTGAAACTGAACTTAAGGGCACAATTTATTGCTTCCAAAAATATTTTGATGAAGCTCTTGTTCTTATAAATTAATCATGCATGTTCCTCATTGACTTTATTTTGGTGTCCAATACTTTAAAATGTGTCAACGTTTTCATGAAGGAGCATATCAATATTTTTGTGTGATATATCTTCGAAACCTGTGCACATATTCCAATTCTACATGTTTTCCATCCAAATAGGCAGGGTTCAATTTAGGGAACGGACGGGGATGGGTGTCACTCCCCTATTCAGGGACAGAGCGAATGGTCGATTTAGATCAAGCGTGGGGTGGAAATATGAAGGGCCGATTTGTATACAGCATCGGTGGAACCACCGCTAACAGAGGGAGCTGCACTCCTAAAGACAGTCAAGGTTTGTCGTTCCTTTCATTGTCACACATTTTCTTTTAAAAGGACGCAGTCGGTTTTACCGTGGACAGAAACGTATTTACATAATCATAAGTTATAGGTATGATTGACTTCTTAGTAGTCTTTAGCTTTCAAAAGAAAGCGTAAACCAATATTCAAGATCGTATTTGATCTAACCTGAAAGCGATGTCAACACGTTCGGTTCCTTTGAATACATCGACTATTCCCCAGAGGACCATGTTGCCTTGGAGATTGTAACCATGGATTTTGGAATAATTAATCTATAGTGCAAAAAACCAGCCGTGACAAGGAATTTGGCCCTGGTGCTAGTGTAAAGCACTAACGACATCTCAAATTCTTGTCAAGCCAAAAAATTACAATTACTGCTAATCGGAGTAAAGAGCAAGATGAGACCGATTTTATAACAGGTGTAACACAAAATTACCGCATGTAAATCAATGAAAAACTACAATGTATTTATAAAATATCTTGATTTTATCCATGTTCTTTCTTCAGACAAGACTCTTATTCTGAGTAGAAGAAAAGGGTCTGTCTACGGAGGTGAAGACCTGTATGTATCCGGTCCGTGTCAAAGTGAACCAGACTCACCCAGATGCAGGTACATTTAACTGAAGTAGCCTGCATGTACGATGTTTAATAAACACGACTGCTTGAGACTAAAAAGGTGGTGGTTACACACACACACACACACACACANATGCGCGCGCGTGTATGTGTGTGTTAGGAACTATTTTGTTTCTTGTTGACACAGTGCACTTACTACTTATAAAACTGACCCCAACTGGTTCCTCACTCTAATAAGAAGGGATTTCTCATGCAGCTTGTGCCTTGTACACGACCTCAAATGGCAAGCTCAGAAACCATTTGTAATTTGAGTAAGGGACAGGATCTCATAGGTTTTATAACCCTGGCGGTGTAAATCGAAAGCAATACGGCGATCAAATTTGGGAAAGCCAATCAGACAAATGCGCCCCATCTTGCACGAGACAACTTCTAAGCTAACATTTGGGGTTTTGTTACCCTTGAGCCAGACTGTGACTAACCCATCCTAATCGATTCGCAAATTAACTTCGTGGCTTAGCCGCGATGCTGACGGAAACCTGTTAGCTAATTTCTCTAATAAGTCATCGATTTAAAAAATTCAAAGAGGACTAGTATTTACTTTTCAATTTAAAAAAGCAGCCATGCTGGTCGTTTGCCTTCCTTATGTCTTTGAAACCCTTAAGGTAAACAGGCGTGTTGGTTTACGACCGCGATTATCTCACCTCACACGTGTCAGCCAACCCCACGAATGAGCAACTAGCTCACTCCAGTCCACGAAGGCGCCCAAGCCTTTGATGTGCCGAGGACTTCACTGGATACTCTAGGGGTAAACATTGCCCTTATCCACTTGCGTGCAAATCTTGTTAGCGTAATATTTGCCTACTGCATGCAAAATTCTAGCCAATCAGCGTGCGATCGTCACGGTATGACGGCTGATTCGGGCTCGGGGATAAAAAAGCAGATCAGACACATGAGGAGCGTTTACATATGACATCTTTTCAGATGGCGGATTGAGATGTCCGATCTACCTTCAGGTCGAACTGCGTGTGAACGCTGTATTGGTATATTAGACAGAAGGTAGATTCATAGAATATAGATATATAAAATTGTTGTTTTTTCTAAGCTGACGTGTGCCTGTTTATAGGTTTGGAGATGAAACAGTGATTGGCTTTACAATAAGTGCAACCAAAATCCGTTGCGTGCCACCCAAATTTTTCGTAAAGGATGGCGTATCAGTAGAACTGTCGTTAGACGGAGGAAAGTCGTGGACCTACAAGTCGGAATATGATGTCTGTAAGTATCATCGTCCGCACGTAAGCGGTGTTTTAACATCTCTTTGCGGCATGTGTAGCAATTGTAAAAGCACATATCATTTACGCTAAATATCAACAGCGGATGAAAATGACTAATTTTTGACCGAAGCAGCGTAGAACAAGGAAATTTTAGTTGTTTTCAAGGTGTAAATCCTCCAAAACCATATTTGAAGTTTCGGAAGGTTCAAGATAATATTTCCATTAATTTACTGTTAAGCATGTAATGACGATTTCCAAAAGACGTCATTTCTGATACCGTATCAATTTTCCCATAGCCTGTAGCCTGTGACATCACACATTTTCATATATTTTCTTGACACTTCCCAAATCTTTATGCTTTTTTAACTGTAAAATATTTTCAGTTGTGTATGCCGGGGCACAACAGTATGTATATCTTTTCTTTATGAACAATCTAGAAGCTACAGCAATCATGGTAAATAACAATACAGCCTGCCTTCTCCAAAACTACGCAGCAACCTTCATCTCGGACAAAGTTCATCACGTCATGCACTGTTTCTAACCTTTAGATTATGGAATGTCTTCTGTAAAACTGGACGATATGGGCAAATGGGCTACCGTGGACCCGAAGACTCTTTCAGTATCGTGGAAACCTGAGGAAATCGTCTGCCCCAAGCTCAACATTTGGTTGGTGGGATACAAGGAAGTTCGCGGCGTGGTACGTTGAGTGCCAGCTTCGAAATAAAAGAAATCAGGACTGTGTTTGTTGCATTCAAAACGTATGCGCTGTGTACTGGGTTTTCCACAAACAAGACCCGGCCCAAATGTAGGCCCGTGGGCATGTATTTGGAAAAATTTCCAAACATTGGCTATTGGGTCTGCCTGCTTTCGAATCAACACTTAAACGTATCTACGCAAAGTGGCGCCATTTTCACAAAACGTGTTCAAGTTTGAACACTGTTCAGAAATAAAACACCATTCACTTTGGAGTATGTCTAAGGTAATACATCCGCACTGTTCATGGCGTTTGTTGTTGACGTTGCAACCGCTGATCTCAACGGCAAATGCAATTATTATTTAATTTGCCGTTATTAATACATTTACATAGGCAAAAAGTTACATATAACAATTACGTTATATCTCTGAATAGCCTTCTCTCAAGCGCCTGAAACAGCTCGGTACAACAGGAGTTTACAACAGGCAGTTCTCATTTGACGTGTCGAGACACCAGAGTAAATCTAAAGAAGATGACAGTTATGAACTTGGCGTAATTGAAGTTGCCTGCTCCTCGGATTCCACGACAAACCCACGGTACGTCTCACATTCGATACGTACTGTGAAGTTAAAACGCGTACAGCAAAAGAATTCGCGAGGATGAAAGACAATGAATTGGGGCACCATCCTAAAATAAATAAGACTCCCCGGAAAATATTTGGGGAGTTAGATCCTCTAGGTAACCGACATTTTCACACTACTTACACGAGACAAACCATTGGTAGGGAACTGTCATTTGACGCAAGTTTCCTGCGGTAGGGTGGTGCCCTGTTCACCAGACTTACAATTACAAAGTCTGTTCACCAAAATCCTACATCTCCGGTTGGCAATGACTTTACCAATTCAATGCCCGGCAGATCTCAAAAGTTCTTGTAGCCCTGGTACCAGAAAGAAGGTTGAACCTTACATGATGCCCTAATTTTATATAAGATCTATTTTACCAAACTAACTGCATACCCTCATATCATAGCGTACTATTCGTAATATTACGATTATTATTTTGCATTGTACTACTATAATATTACAATTCTTTGCACTCCCTGCTTTATTCCAATTTTTTGGTGATTATAGCTCATTTTCTGATCTGCATGTTTTAACCATTCACATTTCATGTTGTAATATGTATTATTGCTTTACCCCAAGTTCCCGGTTGGTTGATTACACATAGGCCTGGTGGCTGCCCTTTTTTATGACCACCCGTATCATGTCTCAGTTCATTGTCCTTCATCCCCGCCTGTTTCCTCTTTACACAATACTCATTGCCATATCTAGCTAACTTTTCTCGTCCAATCTGTAACAGTTTACCTTACATTGGTGAAAAGGAGAGCATCGCTCGGAAGTTTTTTTGTAAGTTAGATATGTTCCTACAGTATTCGTCTTTTATCCATTTTATTTTTTAGTTTATATTGTTGGTAACGGCACTTTTACCATTTTCTATGTCTTCTGTGTCTTTGTAGCGTCATTTTCCAAATTTGACCATCAAATACGTTATGTTGCTAGCCAAGAGGAATGCGATTTTATAAAAAACAACTCACTTTTTAATTTCAACTGCGCATTCGTGTAAATATTTCCATGAACGGTTCGTTATGAAGATAGTAAAAGTTCATAAATTGATTTTTGTGACAACAAAAATTCAATGCTGTCAAGAGATAGTGTTGACAACTATTTTCACGTTTTCTCCTACAGGCGCATGCATTCGAAAATCATACCCTTAGGGTGGTACATGAACTCCAGACTAAAGAATGAAGAAGGAGGCGACTGGCCAAGCAAAAAGTGTCGAGATTTCTACGAAAGAGACGGCAAAGACACGAAGTGGTTAGCATCTCTTGCTAGCTGTCCGTGCACCCTGAGTCAAGCGCGAGCAGACTTGGGAAGGTGGGAAGCCGACCCCTCTTGCAATGAGGAGACAGGAAGTGAGTGTTTTTACCACAAGGGAGCCAGACACTGTGTCCGATCTGTGGTACCGGCGTAAGTATGAATCTAGCGTTCTTTTACGACGCACTGCTTGTTGGTGATTTATGAATTTTTGGCACACTTTGTTGGTCCTACATGCCGTTTCAGCTCTGAGGTGGCTATCTTTGTTACGATATCCACGCATATGCTTTTACCTCGTGAAGACTTGAACAATTCGAAAGCAACACTTTACAGGAATGAGCCAGCGCTCCAACAATCGCCAGCGTTTCTTGTGTGCCTTGGCCGAGCTTGTAATTCACCCCCAACAGTAGCGCGTGTTTCTGACGTGTTTCCATGGCGACCGTGAATACTTTTCCACTTAAGTTAGGTATACTTTGCGAGAATCTCGAGAATACACAAGAATACGCAAGACTTCGCGAGATATCGCCATGTATAATACAAGCCGCACGTGATCACACTAGCTTCCTCAGCGAGATTCTCACGTTCTCGATGCAACCGCCAACCACCAAAGAGTTTTAGATACAAATCTCATTGATCTTAAATTACGAATTATGTAAATGTTCACTTCCATCGTCATTTATTGGCGACAGTGTAACGACGATCTTTCACCATGCCGGTGACATCAGTCTTTACCAACTGAACTGAGACAATTCTTTCTCTGAAAGTAAGCTTAGACATTACTATGCGGTCTTCCAAACGTTTTCAGTCGCAGCGGTGCAGGAAATCAATGTTGCTACCGAGGAGATGGTTCGCTCATGCACACCGTCGACAGTACCCAGGGCAGTACTCCAGATCGAGGCTACTATTCCGGCGCTGCACCGTTCGGTCTCGGACCCCGTGTTCCCGGCTACTCTCATTGGTTGGAGGACGTCATCCCGTACTATTACTGCTGCCTGTGGTCGAAAGGGATTTGTGATCTTTACATGGAACGTCGGCCAACCAGGGACTGTGTAAATTATGCAAGTCCCAGAGCAGGTAGGTGCACCCCCCGGAGTAGGTAAGGAGAATTCAAAATATATACCTTTAATTGTAAAATATTCCAATGATTAATTATTTCTTTGCCTCTTTTGCAACGATCAAAGCCACTTGCTTTTCACAATAAAGTGTAGGCCAAACATTGGCCACCATATTCATCGAATATTATTCAATATTTTTAGATTTTTAAGTTCGCTTCACACACTTTGTTGACTTAGTTTTGGAGTTAAACCAATCCACGATTTGTTGATCGCGCTGTTCCAATACGTCTACGTCTTCACAACCATTAGCTGACAAACCACGAAGCTTTGCGCTCAGACACAATATACAACATATACATGTACATGTATATGTATTGTTGCGTGGACTGTATTCTAATACAGCTCCTAGAGGACGACAACAAAGACTTTGAAAAAGCCTTCGAACATATTGCTCACCTAGCTGGGTAGAGTTAGTGTCTAGCCAAAATCACGCACTCTCATTGAAAATCTAAAATCTTGTTTCGAGGTCATAGTGAGGTCCCAGCGTTACTGAACTCTACCCCGGTCTCAGCTACAACAGTTTGATCGTTACATGACTCCAGGTACATAGTCACGTGACGTGCGATAATGCCGGCCGTCAGTTGTTGCTTTGCAACATTTATCCAACCACGCCCAGAACTTGTTGCAAGGTAATGTGTTGTCAAATTTGTTTTTAAAAGGAATAAAATTCGACAGTTGAGCACATTTCATCAACTCCTATTTTCACAGCCGTTGCCTATGGCGACCCGCATTTCACTACCTTCGACAACTTTACATATACCTTCAACGGAAAAGGAGAGTTCTGGCTCACTAAATCCGACTCCCTGTGGGTACAAGGGCGATTTGAGGAACCACAGCTTAACCAGTGTAAGTAGCATTAAAGAAAGAGCGCTGCTCGATACTTGTCGAAAAGCAGCAGTTAAAGGAGCATGCCACCCAAAAAACAACCAAATTTGTATCAATTTAGATCGAGTAGTTCTACTCCATAACGACACGTACGGTTGCGTTACCTGACACCTGACGGCAGACGGAGGTGTTGAACTTATCCAATGACGTCATCGGTTTCACGCGCAGTCTGTTCAGCAGTTCACAACACGAGTTACTGGTGTCAGCTTATCGCTTGAAGTCATCGTTTAGCACCAATAAATCATCAAACTTTGATGTAAACCCCTTAAAAATACACCGAGTTCTTATAAAAACGTGTTGTTTTATTTCGCTCTTACGGATTTATTGGTATTTGGACACACCGTAGCCTACAAAGTTCGGCAGGCCAATAAGGTCCGTAGCATGAGTTTGGGGTGTGTTCGGAGATAATTTCGAAGTATTTTCCGTGAGATACAGACAAGAGAAACTAGATCTGTGTTGTTTAGACTTGTGATTTTTTGAATTCTAAACACAAAACGCTTGTTATCCTGGCTAGTGGCTCGGAGCCCGATCAGGCCCCAGCGTCGCGGCCGGCCGGATTGAGTCGTTATCCCGGACAGTGGCTCGGAAACTGATCAGACATCACAAACATAAACCAGCCAAAGTTCAGTGGAAACTAAACTTCCAGTCAAGAAAATACTATACTAGTGAGCTAAAGTAATGTTCACGTGATTATGTTGGTGAATTAGCTACGCGGAAACTGCCGAGTCTAGTTACTCGTCGGGTGCCGCGAATTCAGGTTCCGCTTTGGCCACAGCACCGTCAGGGCAGAAGTTGTACATTGACAATCATTATTTGAGTAATGTAAATTTAAATAAAGATTCTCCTAACACCTGGCCGCGGGATGGCAATCGAGTTGTTTCACAACAGTTTCTGCCAGCAAACACTAAATTAGCATGAGCTCACACGGCCTCGGTGTCTCATCAATTAGTTTTATTGACCCAAAGCCGTTTACGCAGTGATTTATCTGGCTTCTCAAATTATTTGTACTCACAAACACTCCAAAGGCATTACAAATTGCATCTAATGAGACAGACTTTGTTTCAGTTTTATATAAGTATTGGTTAGGGTGAGAATAATTCATTTTGAAACAGAACGCTCAGTAATAAACACCAACATGGCAATTCGCAATCCCGAATTAGGACGAGCTAGAGCTCATCAGTCCCGACTTCGCAGGTGGATCGTTAAGTTTTACAGGCTATCAATTCGAACAGGAATACAGTGATGAAGAATTACTAGAGAGGCGCCGTGAACAAGCTNCACTGACGTCGCTAGCGTCGTTTCTCACCTTCCTCACAGGTTAACGCGACACCTCGTGGCAAGGTAAGGTCGACCGTATGCGAGGCGATGTGGATATAGACTGATTAAGACGGCAAAAAGACTAATTAAATTGGGTGGCATTCTCCTTTAATATTAATTCTGCAAACATGTCACTACCATTTACGTTTTACAGAACCATTTATATCCTTCGTCCATTCAAATACTTTTATTTGACTATCCTGTATAAATCTAACGCCCTTATTCTAAATTCATGCGGATGCTGAGCTACAGAAGCTCTGAAATATTCAATACTTAAATGTCTTTTAGTTGAAAGCGTATTTATTTTTTTAATTTAGCACCTGTCTCCATAAGTGCCACCGCTCTGACATCCGTGGTTTTCTCATCACCATCTCAAGAATTCGACACTGTAGAATTCAAATTGAATCCTGCTTCGATGCGTTGGAGTAAGATGATTTCGGTCATCAGAAACGGGAAAACAGAAAGCGGCTTTAACGGTGGATCTGCAAGACGATTTGGTGGTAAGAAGTTGCAGTAGCAGTACAGGGACGGATCCAGGATTTTTAGTTAGGGGAGGGGGGGGCAGGACAGGGTATTAGCCAAGATTGTGCCCGTCAGACATTCACACCCACGAATCTGGGAGAATAGAGGAGGGTCAGGAGGGGACGTGACCCCCTTGGCCCCCCTCTAGATCCGCCACTACAGTAGGCACAAGTTTCTATTGCTGATCAACGAACATTTCAATTGAATGTAAAACATCATCAAAAGTCTTGACAAGACTCAGAGGTTAGAAATTTCCAAAAAGGCTTTATCATTACTAGAATTAAGGTCTGTTCGTTGATTGAAAAGAATTCGTTTTAATTTTCATCATACAATTGGTCTACCATTCATTCATTTTATTGTAGGCGTCTCAGTTTTGCTCACTCGAAAACACGAAAGACAAAATAACTTTACCGTGAGATTCGACAATGGCGTCGGAGCGAAAGTCATTGCATTGAACTCGTTTCTTCAAGTACTCGTGGTCGTACCTCCAAGGTTCAAGGTACGTAAAGTTGAGTACTTCACAGTTGTCTCACAATTTTTCTAAGTTTGCTTAATTTGATTTTCGTTAAAACTCGATTTATGAAGTGTCCAATTATTGGAAATAAAGCGAACATCTTTAAGTGAACAGTTTTAACCACGCCATCAATTAATAAAACTAACATATTCATCGTTTCTCGATGACATTAGAGGCAACAACTCCAAAGCAGTCTTGTTGTCACTTGCAAGCTCACACTTGAGCGAAACATTGCCTTAAATTGAATCTCTTGCACTACTTTGTAGTTTAAACTCAGATTTCTACCGCAATGCAACTCTTGCGTATAGATTATCCTGAAAAGAAAAAAGGATCAAACAAAAGTCATAACTTTTCCTTTGGTTTAGACGGAGACGGAAGGTTTATTTGGTTCGTGGGACGATGATGCAGCAAACGATCTCAAAGCCAGAAATGGACAACTGATTTCGAATACCAGCTCAGAATACCTGTACAAGCATTTTGGGATGACCTGTAAGTGTTCAATGAAAATAATATAAAGTGTCACGTTACATTAGTACTAGTGCACGTTGTGTTTGTAGTATGAAACGGTGACGTTCCAGCTAAACGTGGCTTGTTAAAATCTAATTTCCAACGATTTTGGTGATTCTGAACTCTTGTATTTACAATTAACACAATTTTTAAAGGGCAAGTGACATCGCCAGAGTCGAAGTTCTTCTACACAATCAGTCAAAACCATGACACCTTCAACGACACGACTTTCGAACCCTATTTCGGCATGCCACCGCATCCCAACATCTCGATGTCTGAGGCTGAAGTTAACGCGATGTGTCACGGAAACAAAGAATGCATATTTGACTACCGCGCAACAGGAAATGAAGATGTCGCCAAGACTACACTCTATGCTGCTCAACAATTCCGCAACATGATGACAGTTATGACGACTGAGTGTAAGTCCGAATATCAAATCTAGTAAATTAATTAGTTTCTCTTGGTTTCAGTCATATATATTTTTTTCATTCGTCTTAGTATACGGACTATATGAGGAATTACGTGTATGTCACCAACGTAACGTATAACTCTTGGGTTAAAATATTTTCACTCGATCGTGAACAGTTTATTTTTCCTAAGTTAGAGGCCGCCAACACAAAGATGGACATATAGTGCTTTAGAAAAATAAAATAATATGCCTTATGCGGAAACAAATCCTTTGCAGATCAATCTTGTGGCGCTTTACAAGTGAGACATGCCAAAAAAGACAGTTACAATAACTTTGTCGGAGCCAAAGTGAAAATAACCGGATGTGAACAAGGTTACGTTCTGTCGGGCGACACAGAGTATCAATGTATAAAAGACGCGGACGGACGTGTCAGCTGGAATAGGAAAGTGACGGCTGACTGCAAACTCGGTAAGTGGACACAGAAATGAAAAAAATAAGCCCCGTTCAAAAGTTTATTAGATTTTTCGCTTCAGAGGGAACACGACCAGTTTCACTCCAGTTTCGTTCGACGCACTAAGCAGAATTCCCATACTGAACCATTATCCACGAAGTCCGAATGTCGTATACGTCTTCGTAAATCAAAACGTATAGGGCAATTGAAATGTGTAGACAAAGCTAAATTATTCTTGATTCTCATAATTACCAAAAACGCACTTTCACTGGCAACTAGCAAAAACGCTTGCGTTTAGACAAACAGGCGAGCTGTTCACGTAGGGGTCATTTTAGTTGTCAGTTATCTCATAACCACCCGAAAATTGATGTCAAAGCACGTTCACTCTGCCATGACAACAATGAAACAAAGGGCTCTTTACCCTGCACACGCGTGACCCTTGAAGTAAGCGGTCTGGCTGCAAAAGTGCTAGCGAAAACCTCATCTGTTTTGAAGTAACTTAAATCGCCTCAGTGCAAAAGTCAAAAGTGACTCTCGTAACCGTCTGCATTAATGGGTGCTTTTGCTACAAGTGAAAATGGTAGCGAAAAGACTATCGTTTTGGGCAGTTGTTACAGGTCCGCGAGAAGCGAAGCGCTATAACAGTTTCACTGACGAAACACGAAACGATCTGTTCGCAAACTGAAGGTGTCATTTTCGCCAGCAATCCTATGTTGAGAGTTAGTACTTTGTCTGACTTCAGCGATACATGTACAAGCCAGTGATCAATGTTATTTCCTACTTAACGTTCAGTTAAAGGGACGTTCTTGGCGAGAAAAGTAATTGCTACAGCGCGGCATCGTGCCCACCAGTAGCAGTTGAATATGATATTCCAAATCTACCAGTTGTTAACGCGTAGGGGTGCCCGTATACACGTAAGCGTGTTGATCTATGCCAGCACCCATTATCTAGGACTGTAATGAAATTATTCACAGGTATTATACAACACGATAATTTGCTTGGTACTAGATGTGTTATATTATGTGCCGTTTTTCTGGTATGTCACAATGCTGCTATTCAAAACTTATGATTTATCAGACAGGAATTTTGATGCCCTACATGCGGTACTTCACCGTTATTAATATAATTATGCTAGATGCAATAATCCAAATCAGTCACTAATTTTGAATTCCAACAACCCGGTCAAATCAACAGTAGTGAACTTACAAACTGTCGTAATGATATGGCAATTCTGAGTTAATCCCTGTTAGTACTGGATATTTTTTCGAGCATCAGACTTCCATGATTGGCCTACAAAAGGGAATTCGTAACAAACACATCACCAACAGGTCAGTGCCATAAATTCTGTCACGGTTCTCTCTAGGACCAATTCCCATCCTACAGTGTCAGCAAGACAGCAATGAGAAGCGGATTCTGATAACGTCTGCATGCGCGCAGCCAGTCTTAAAAATTGGGAGGGGGGCTGGATTTTTTTTGAGAATGTGGACCTTTTACTAAGTTTCACGGGGTGCGTTCAGAGCCATGAATTGTGCATTCGTCGACGTTTGGCAGTTCCTGCTTTTTAGTGGACTTTTGTCTCGTTTTCTACTTTATTTCGGAGTTTTCGTTTTTCTAAGGCGGACCTTTTTGTCTAGTTCGCCAAATTTGGAAGACTCGTGGGTGAGCGCATGGTCTGCTAAAATCTGTTGAATCAAATTCACGGCGCATAAATGGAAGGGTCAAGTGGTAGTGTTTATTGCTGTACACGTTTTGATAATCAACCCGTTGACTACTGGTGAATGTGAATGTTCATGGGCACAGAAATCCTTCGCCTGACGCGCTAACGAGTAAAACCCGAACGCGCTAACAACTGATAGGCTTGGAATTCCATAGCTGAACGCAAATTGTATTGGAATGCAGAATTATGAAATTCCAAGACATTCATTTGTTAGTGCGCAAGGATTTTATATGTCAACGCAGTTTTAAAAGCTTGTTTATGTATGTATTTAAACAATTCATTAATTCTCTCTGTAGAGGTGTTTAGGGTGTTTCTTGTCTAACCTTGGTTAAACTTACGGTAATTTATTGAAATTCCCGTGATCCGCTAAATTGTTGAGGTCACGTGATGTTCGGTTTCGCTGTTACTCGTTGCTACAGTGCATTTATCCCACAGGTAGTGGCGCAGACCAATCTCTTAACTCGAAATCCAATAACTCGGTCAAATCAACGATAGCTAATAAACTGACGTAATGACAGGTGGATGCTGAGTTCATCCCATATGTTAATTGAATATTGTCAGGGCATCAGATTTCCACGATTGGCCCAAAAAGGAATGCCAAAGAGGTTGAATTATCAGATCTTGCGCGTACCCAGGGGAGCACGCGAGGCTCGAACGAACCCCTCATCAGGCGAAGCGGTCAAAGAGGTCCGCCTCAGAGAAACAAAACCTCTGAAAAAAGTAGAAAACGAGACAAAAGTCCACTAAAAAACCAGGAATTACCAAAATTCCGCGAATGCACAGTTCATAGCTCTAAAGGTACCCGTGAATCTTAATAAAAGGCTCATATTCTCCAAAATTCGAACCCCCCCATTTTTCAGCCTGGGTACGCGCATTGTGCAGATTATATAGCCCTGTGTGGTGTTTCATCTCTGAAACTGAGCGATCTCACCACCGACCGCTCGATCCCACTCAACCACATTGGTCTTATCTGAGTCCATAACGTTGCATGTATCAACTACTGCCCGACTGTAATAAGTCAGGCTATGACATGGGCGGCGCACCATAGGGGGCTGAGGGGGGGGGTTAGCCCCCTCCCCCCACTTTTTTCAGTGCTGCGCCGCCGCAAAACAGCAATAAGTAACGGATTCCACCACTCCTGCCAGAATTTGAGTTCACACATAAATGGAATGACCAATCGGTCGTATTTACAAACTAAAAATGAATACCATAAACCGAATTAACGCGTCATTTAATACAAGCAGTGATAGATTATGAAGCGCCAAAGGGTTCTTAAACGAGTAACTTCTTGCGTGTTGAAATCTGCTTAATGAACGCGTAGTTTGGCTTAACCTAGGCGTACTTTTAATCAGTTCATATAGTCCAATCACGCCCGTGCTCTCAAATTAGTTGTTTAGAGCAGAACAATGATTGTTTAAGAACTAAAAGTACGCGTAGATTAAGTAATAGTACGCGTAGCTTGAAACTACGCAAAGATTAAGCAAAAGCACGAGTAAATTAAGTAAAAATACACATAGATTAAGCAAAATTACGCACGTAGATTAAGCAAAAGTACACGTAAATTAAGCAAAAGTACAGTCTCGTAGATTAAGCAACAGTACGCGTTTAAGCACATTTCAAAGCGCAAAAATTACTCGTTTAAGAACCCTTTGGCGCTTCATACATTGAAAGTCTTGGAAGTCCATACTATGGAATTCCATACTGAATGTTGTAAGCATATTTAATGAGTGAAGACACACGGTTTGATTTCAACTAATGTCTAGCCGGGCCGCAACGGCGAGAATTGTCGATTTGTAATAAAGCCACAAAATTACAACGGATTTTGTTCTTTCATTGCTCTGTTCAAAGTTAACGTCATGAAGTTATCCCTTCCAACAATAATCCCCGAATGTTTTTCGGCCGTAAAAATGATAACATCCCTTTTTAAAATACCAGAGGTAAATTATTCATTGCATTTAAATTTAGTAAAACAATCGAGTTTCAATGCAAACAAGTCTAGTCCAGAGTTAATCCCGAATGTTGTTTTCTTTTTACACGACATGAACTTCTGTTCAAAATAAACTGAGCACTCTTAATGAATTTGAAAAATTATGATGACAAAAACCCGTAGTATACATAAATTGAACTTAACGAGGTCTGTTAGTTGCAAAAAACATATATTCCAAGCCGACTGGCATCTTTTGACTGATGAGACACACTGTGTGTTTTAAGTTGGTAAAAACAAAAGGAAGGAGTATACAATGTACTTCATAGAGATCTTTTCTTGCAGAGCCGAAAGGGGCTATTGACTTTTCCGTCACCAAAACTATCTCCAGCTTTGGGACGTTACAGCTACATATATGAGATTGGTCTCAAGTTAAACTGCTCCTTAGTCGAGCTTGGAAAGAACTGTCAGTTTGCCACTGCTGGAGACCATGGCTGAGTTCAATCAGCGCAAGAATCTAGCCAATAGGTTAAGGTTAACTTAGGTGATCATGGGCTTGTAATGTATGGCGATATCTGGCGAAGAATTCGTCATCTTTCGTTTTCGCGAGCGTAGTTGCGTCTAGGAAACGGGTCATTTCATGAGCCGGGCATGGTCTCAACTAATAACGAGTCGCCATTCCTTGCAAGACAAAAAGCTCCTTCTCAACGGAAGACAATGAGAGAAATTTTTCAATTTTTCATTTGCGGAACGCGGATTGGTAGCCTATGCAAATAAAATCTGTCGAGGAAACTAAAGGACATGTCGCTGCAAGTTATATTATCTGTCTACTTTGTCGATAACTCAATGCCGGTACCTCTTGCCGTTTCTGAAAGTGTCTCTTTTTTATCCTCATGGCATTGTTAACTTCTAATCCTATCTGGTGATCGAATTTGATATGACCTGAGAATAAGGCGGAGTTCCGTCTCTGAAGTTCACAGCGTGCTTGATCTTACAAGCCGTCCTTCACTGCAGCATACGCGTATTGTACAAACAGAAATGAAAGTATAGCTCACGTTTGCATGGGTCTCCGAGAAAGCACAAGGTATATTGTTATTTTTTGTCTCGCCACAATGGCTTACCGACGCTGTGGCGTTTGACCTCGTTGTTTTATCGATTAGACAAACTCACACCTGGTTACACGCTACCGTTTAGATAGTACGCGGCACATATATAGATACTAAGTAAGGTGGAGAGCGAGGGGAGTGATGAGTGACAGGCTTACAAGTAGGTGTAGATCTGATCTTTAACCACTCTTAGCTAATTTATGAGCGTTCTTTGGCTTGACAGTAATAGCTAATTTGGCATGCAATGTAGGCGTGCCAATCGATTCGGTCTCATTCATTGCGTACTGTACATTCTCGTGGGTATCAGTTGTGTGATATAACCGTTATTTGAGATGTTTCAAAAACTTTTCATTATAATAATTTGGTATATGATGTGATCGGACACTGCTTATGATATTCTCGACTGCATTTTTCAAGTGTGAACCCGATTTATATTCTTTCACTCGGCAAATAGTTTTATTTTTGTCTTTGTAATGTCTAACGTGCATAGCGTGTATCCGCACCCGCATTTCAGAAAAGCTGTTCTCCGACTAGCTTCATTCAGGTCATCAGATCCTGAAATCCACTCAATATTACGGGTTGACATTATTCACGCAACTGATGCAGCGGCTGTTTTGTAACAAATTGCGACTGGGTCAAAAACGTTGCTACTGCTTAGTTTTGACTAGCGAGGCCAGGAAACTGTAAAGATGCTCTGTGACTCATACATGTTATGACGAATATTCATCTGATTTATCAAAGCTGCATTTTGCGGGGTTTAACTGGCCAAAGAACGAAAATCGAATTACAGCTTTTACTGTCATCAAATCGATCACATAATATTCGTTACCACTGATGGTAGTATTTAATTTATTTCCGTTATCGACAAGCGGAACCATCAGGGACCCAAGAAATCGCGATCATTCTGGCTCATTCGGTAGCAATTCGAGATCCGAGCTTGGTAATGAGCATATTTGAACCCCACTGAAGCGTACCAGTTAAAAAATTCAACAATGACAGTTAACAGCGGCAAAATGCCCCCTTAACAATTCATAGACGTGACAACTCCCTCACACTGGACTTGAAAAGGACGTGAGTATAGTTCAGTTTTTGTATGGACTCCTTACTCAAAACCAACGATAATGATAACTAATATTTTAACATTAATGATGAAAAACATAAAGTTAATTTACTCGGCCACTCAGCTTGAAACAGTAAAAGCCAAAATTTTCCACATAGTCGGGGAAGCCTCTTGGGGCTATATCATCGTCTTCGTAAGAGATAAAACTTAATTCACGTTTGTCAGTTTTCGTTTGCTTTTGCTTCACATGAATGACAAAGCTAGAAATATTAAAACACACACACGAATTCTCTTGCGTACGCAGTTGGAGCAGCCCTGCACGGATCTTGCTTCGTGCAAATTTACATACACCTAAGCATAGGTGATATTCGTTATTGTCGTTACCCATCAAATACAGAGTTGTGTACTTTGTCGATGATCCTGTTTAAACATTGTCAAACGGAACGGCACATGATCTGGGTCATAGATTACATAGGTGGCTAGACGGTCATGAAATTTGACCTTCTGACTGTGTTCGAATTGTTATCCGTTTAACCAATGGGACATTAATCCCTGACAACGATGGTCACAGTGGTATAACGCATGCGCGCAAACCTCCAACAGTATGGAAAAATCAGCGAGAGTGACGTCGTTCATCGTGCAAAGAACAATGTGTCACTCCTGATAATCCTAATTAACTCTTGCAAAGATATGCAGTACGGATTTTGAAAGAAAAACTTGTTTGGTCACCAGACCGTGGCCTGCACAATTCAATATTAAAATAAAGTATAGGCCTAAAATAACTCAATTCCGAAACCTCATTATCAGTGCTTTTCGAATTTTGGCCATTCGAATCAATTCAGCATACCTCGGTGAACACCGGCTATTTCAGAGTTATTTTCTATCCCGTATTTCACCTATATGCGAATTGTTTAGTTTTAAGTTAAAACGGCTTTTAAAGTCCTAAAAGAATGTGTTCGAATTGTCTCCAATTGCGCCACACGCCAACCTGTTTTTCATAAATAAACTCGAATAATGATGTGTTGCACTAATTCAATGGAACAAAAGTGCACAGGATGAAGAGCGCAATAAAACACCGTCAAGGAGTTTCAAGTTCTCTGGGTCAGCAGTTTTCCTTGACCTCGTCTCTGCAGCGAGCATTATCACTTGTTTACCAATAACCAGGGAGTTGGTTATGAATATCATTCTTGTTAGTTCCGTGGTCACAGGGATTATTTTGTCCAGGAGCATTTTGCACTACATAATAGAGGAAATAACAGCATGGATGACATGATCTAATCTCGTGCGAACATTATTAAAACAAAAATATTTTAAATAAACGTCAGTGCTATAACCACATTTGTCTGCTGTAGCGACCCCCGGTAAAGTGTCGGAGGCGATTGTACGTGTCTTTATCTTAGTTCGCTTGATGTGGTATGAATTGACTTTGAGATGCTAATTCTACAGTGAAAATTTATCATAAAACAAAACAACTAACTTTTTACGAAGAGAGAGGGGAAGAGATAGAAAGATAGAGAGAGAGGGAGGGGTCTTTAAACAAATGATTGAGAGAAAGCGGTCAGATCTCCAGCTGCAAGTAACAAGAATTTCAGTTTCTCATAGACACGAGTAAAATGAAGCATATGCTCCACTTCTAACTCTACCGAGCAGGGTATCACTCTAAGTGACACTACTTGGATTCTGAATTAGCGGATGTCTTGTATCCCAAAATTCCTATGCTCAGGGATACCCACGCAGGCGATTTTCGCTGTCTGTAAAAAGTTAATGAAGTCAGATCTCAGTCGCACGTCTTTCCACTGTGTTATATCAAATGCCGGCCCTCCAATCGATGCTAGAAGCTGTGTAAATTACCATCATAAGACATCCTATACAGGGGCGGACCCAGGATTTCTTAAAAAAGGGGTCGAATCAAGGATTTTAAAAAAGGGCATGCAAATCAACAATTTGAAAATTCTAGATTTGATATTACTAAAACCAAGGGAAAAAAAGGGGGGGGGGGCGGGTCCGTACCCCCTCGACCCCCACTGGATCCGCCTATGTTATACGTGTGTATAAGCAAGTAAAGTGCTCCGCTGTACGAGTTCCTAAGTTGCATTGTTGTTTTGCAGCCACCACGCCAGAGACTGAGGCGAGCAGCGGTGGACTCACGGGCGGCCAGCAAGCTGGGATAGCCATCGGGGTCATCTTAATACTAGCAGTCATAGCTGTAGTCTTAGTGTACATCTTCGTTATTAGGAAACGCCAGACGCAGCAAAAGCAAGCAGGAAGGTAACGCGTTTAGCGACACATAGATTTTCATTTTTAATGTTTGTATTAATGCCGATGCAGCGACGGTGGACTAAATGGAGCAGTGATCAGTGCACAAACTCAAACAAGAACATGACATCTTTGTAATTCCGTCAACGGCACACATTTTGTCAGTCAATTTACTGCATAAATGTTTGTGTAAACAGTCGTAGCGTTAAACCGTTAATGCAGTTATGGCTGCCTTCCCTCAATATTATGGCACTTGCCTTACAATACTGGTATTAGCCACTAAGCTCCCAGCTCATGTGAGAGATGCTTCCTGGACGTGGGACGCTCCGAAAGATCGTTGTCACTTAAAATCAGACTCAAAGCGCAAGCATGGCCTTGTTTCAAATTTGAACCATTGTTCTACCATCAACTTCTTGCAGTTCCGACCCTGAAAAAGCTCCTCCAGCAAAAGACAACGATGGCTTCGAGGAGGTTCCTCTTGATAAAACGGAGGCCACTAAGCAAGGACCACCAGCGATGTCCTATCGGTATGCAACCGCCGACAAGCCGACCGAGGAGAAAGTTCAAACTCAACAGGCAAAATCGTATCGTTACGCAACTGCAGATACGGCAGGAGAAGAGGACGTATCGCCAAAGAAGTCGAAGAAACTCGGCTTGGGACCACTTAAGTTTTTCGGTTCCAAGAAGGCACCTGCATCAACTAATGATGAAACTGCAAAGGAAAATGAAGGATACCAGAGCGAAGAGGGGTTAGATAAACCAAAAAAATCAAAAACGAGGTTATTCAAGAAGAAATCAGAGTCCTCGCCTGAAAAAGCTACCCCGGCCAAAGAGGAGTCCGAGGAAAAAAAGGATGAAGAGCAGGAGAAAAGAAGAGGCAGTGCTGGCAGCAGATCTTCCAAGTCCTCGTCTGATGGCGAGGAGAAATCTCCAGAAGTGACCACTGCACCGGACAAACCCTCTGAGGACTCTGTAGAATATTCAAACGCCTAGAAATAATGAGGTACTTAGGCAACAGTGTCAATTTTCTCGGGTTCGTTAATCAAACATTATGTTAATANTCAGATCGCCAGTTGCAAGTAACAAGAATTTCAGTTTAGACACGAGTAAAATGAAGCATATGCTCCACTTCTAGCTCTACCGAGCAGAGTATCATCTAAGTGACACTACTTGGATTATGAATTAGCGGATGTCTTGTATCCCAAAATTCCTATGCTCAGGGATACCAACGCAATCTATTTTTGCTGTCCGTAAAAAAGTTAATGAAGTCAGATCTCAGTCGCACTTCTTTCCACTGTATTATATCAAATGCAATCGCCGGCCCTCCAATCCATGCTAGAAGCTGCGTAAATTACCAACATATAAGACAGCCTATGGGGCGGATCCAGGATTTTTGTAAAAAAGGGGTCGGATCAAGGGTATTAAAAAAGGGGATGCAAATCAACAATTTGAAAATTCTAGATTTGATATTACTACAACCAAGGGAAAAAGGGGCGGGGGGCGGGTCCGTACCCCTTGACCCCCACTGGATCCGCCTATGTTATACGTGTGTATAAGCAAGTAAAGTGCTCCGCTGTACGAGTTCCTAAGTTGCACTGTTGTTTTGCAGCCACCACGCCGGGGACTGAGGAGAGCAGCGGTGGACTCACGGGCGGCCAGCAAGCTGGGATAGCCATCGGGGTCATCTTAATACTAGCAGTCATAGCTGTAGTCTTAGTGTACATCTTCGTCATTAGGAAACGCCAGACACAGCAAAAGCAAGCAGGAAGGTAACGCGTTTAGCGACAAATAGATTTTCATTTTTAATGTTTGTATTAATGCCGATGCAGCGACGGTGGACTAAATGGTGCAGTGATCAGTGCACAAACTCAAACAAGAACATGACATCTTTGTAATTCCGTCAACGGCACACATTTTGTCAGTCAATTTACTGCATAAATGTTTGTGTAAACAGTCGTAGCGTTAAACCGTTAATGCAGCTATGGCTGCCTTCCCTCAATTTTATGGCACTTGCCTTACAATACTGGTATTAGCCACTAAGCTCCCAGCTCATGTGAGAGATGCTTCCTGGACGTGGGACGCTCCGAAAGATCGTTGTCACTTAAAATCAGACTCAAAGCGCAAGCATGGCCTTGTTTCAAAATTGAACCATTGTTCTACCATCAACTTCTTGCAGTTCCGACCCTGAAAAAGCTCCTCCAGCAAAAGACAACGATGGCTTCGAGGAGGTTCCTCTTGATAAAACGGAGGCCACTAAGCAAGGACCACCAGCGATGTCCTATCGGTATGCAACCGCCGACAAGCCGACCGAGGAGAAAGTTCAAACTCAACAGGCAAAATCGTATCGTTACGCAACTGCAGATACGGCAGGAGAAGAGGACGTATCGCCAAAGAAGTCGAAGAAACTCGGCTTGGGACCACTTAAGTTTTTCGGTTCCAAGAAGGCACCTGCATCAACTAATGATGAAACTGCAAAGGAAAATGAAGGATACCAGAGCGAAGAGGGGTTAGATAAACCAAAAAAATCAAAAACGAGGTTATTCAAGAAGAAATCAGAGTCCTCGCCTGAAAAAGCTACCCCGGCCAAAGAGGAGTCCGAGGAAAAAAAGGATGAAGAGCAGGAGAAAAGAAGAGGCAGTGCTGGCAGCAGATCTTCCAAGTCCTCGTCTGATGGCGAGGAGAAATCTCCAGAAGTGACCACTGCACCGGACAAACCCTCTGAGGACTCTGTAGAATGTACAAACGCCTAGAAATAATGAGGTACTTAGGCAACAGTGTCAATTTTCTCGGGTTCGTTAATCAAACTTTATGTTAATACACCGGCTTCTACAATTTTCTAGCATTTAACGTGTTAAGCGTAGAGATGCAAATTTGGTTGTTTCCACTTGGCGCTACGCCGAGAAGCTCGCTTAGGGCCTATCAACATTGATTCTTAAGCGACAAGGGTTTCCGAATACCCAAATCCCGAAATCATCGCAATTCAATTGTGGAGGTAAAACGCGCATTGTACGGATGAGGTAACTCACTTCTGAGCCGAGTGGGAGAAGTGAAGAAGGTTTATCGCGCCTTACTCAGCTTTCCATTCTTTACGTCTGAATTGCAGCTTACTGTGCAACAAAAAACTTCAAGCCAACTATAATGTAAAATAGCGGCACGGCGCAGTCCGAGATGTACCCACGAATGCACAGCATTGTGGGTAATCACTGCATAGCCAGAGAGTGCGCCGTGGGTATTTCGGGAAGTGGCTATTCAATGGAAATAAGCTTGATGCATAGACGTAGGCCTAGCATAAAACATTGACAGTACGTTGAATAGTTTAGGCTAAGCAAATAACATATGGTTTCAAAACAATAAGCATTGCCGAACACTCAATAGTCAACATGAAACTAAACGAGGCTACTTTTCAGCGAATCAGTTCTTCTCGAGGGTACGATATTAAAAATTGCATTGAACATATCCGTTGACGATGTATCAGGCGTGGTAATCGAACCGTTTCCAGACAGCCGCAGAATTACACTTTCGCCGGAGCAGAACCCTTACCACGGAAGGAAAACTGCAATCAGTGACTCTTGACGAAACGCATGCAACAAACGCCCACGGAACCTCAGCTAACATACTGGCACACTTACCCGGAATAAAAAACATCCATGTTCCGATGTGAAGTGTGTGGTTAGAGCAAGGAGTGTGCAACTCCTTGATTAGACTTCGTGGTTGGTGTTTAAAGGAGTTGCAAGATGGTTCACCAGAATCGTTAGCCATACCCGATCAAAAAAGAACTGCCTTCCGAACGCATTTCATTGAGTTGAAGATTGAAACCAATCCCTTGATTCCCCTCAATCAGGGGAATTGATTTCAACGTTTGAAAGTTAAAGGATATTAATCCAGCGTTTGGAGACCGAGAGTGATACTACATTGACATTCCAGTGTTCACAATGCACGTCTTTCCATTGAAAAAACAATTCGGAAAAATCAATATCCAATCATGTTCTCGTTTTTTTAAAACGTCACCTGTAATGTGAAGTAGCGCTACACATCTGAGTTCGATATCATTAAATGATGTCAAAAATTAGTTGACAATTAGCCAGCATATATCACGTGCTCGGTAGCATGGCTAATATGCGCTTTTCAAATTGTAACTATTGTAATTATTTTTCATCAACTTTTTGAGTACATGTAGGTAGAATATTTAGTTTTGTTTATAAGCATTTTAGGTGTTACTAGCTTCCTCACGGAAAAGGTTTGAATTGAAGATAGTTTTATTTTAATATCATTAGACTGTAAGGTTTGAGCTTTCGACCTGTAAAACATTCCATGCAGCTGTGGACATGTGTCAAACTGCAGTAATTTTAGTACGAAATGATGATAAAATAATGTGGTTTAGCCACATTAGTTTAGAGACCATGGTGTCATTACATTTTTCAATTCCAGTGGTTACACTGTTTTAATTTACGTGTTTGTATAAAAATAAACTGACTAGTAATTATCTTGTATGGTATGTCAACCTCTTCCTTCTCAGTTTCAAAACTACACCCACCTTAGACAGACACACAATAAGTTCAAAAAAAAATTCAAAGTGACATATATTAATATATTACACTTGTTGAAGAAGCAGGACAAATTTCTTACAAAATAATTTAAACCTTTACAATGAACGAAAACACTTCTTGCTAATGCTTAAACATCTTTGAGACCATGGCAGAAAAGCTTAAATTTGACCATTCTATACTTTTCTACAAGATCAGCCTGTTTTCATCGTCCATGCCGCTGGCATCCTGACCGAAGGTCAATGTGGCAGACCCACCACGGGCCATCTCTGCACAAGCCAGCTTACATTCCATTAGTCGTTCCACATCCTTCCACATTTTTATTTGACGCATGTTCGGTCCGTGAGACTCACGCACCATCTTCTGCTTCTCACGTAAGCTCTTGCCAAGATTTTCTTGCTCCTGAATTTTCTTCTGGTACTGCTCCCTGTTGGAAAAACGTATAACTATTATTTTGTGGAACAGTATGGTGTCATTGAACTCTACCAATAAGTGAATTCTGTGACATTTTCAGCATAACAATGGGGACAAAATATTGTAGAAGCAACGTTTAGTGAACGATTCCTTAATGTATTCTAGTGTACAGTAGCTTTTACTGGATAGAACAAATATTATGAAATCACCATTTCAGTGTACTATTAGCCGAAAAAAGTAATGTCGATTCTAATCTCTACCATGGCTAATTTTGAGACTTGCACTCACAAAATAAAAACAAAAAATGTTTGCTGGTATCAATTTTGAAAACCAATACAATACATGTAAACAAACCTGGGGTAAGTTTGAAACACCACGGTTTGTCATGCGATGAGTAAGAAAAACAAATACCACATTATTTTTGCTTAATCTCAGATGATTTTTTTTGAAAAATTCAACAACTAAAAATACCACCTCATCAACTCAATTATCAAAAAACGGAGACCAGGACCAATTACACTTTCTTGGCCTTACGAGAGTTGAAAAAAAACCACAAGTGACGAGCACACCAATTCACCTGAAAGCCTTCTTCTTTTCTTGTGGGTCCGAGGAGACGTATGTCTTCATCTCTTCATCGATGCGAGCTTTCTGTACCTCCAGCACCTCCTTCATGCAGTTGAGGTAGTGGTAACGGGACTCCTCTGCCGAGCACTCCTCACGGTAACCACGCACTTCCTGTTCCAGTTTAGACCTGTTGCTCTCGTAACCCGCTGCCTGATTGTCATACGTACCCTTCTTCTCCTCGTAAACCTGAGTCAACTCCTACGCACAAACCCAAAATGCACTGTTATGACCCACTATGACCATTTTTGTTCTCAAAAAAATAAAGATTAAAATGCATTGTCAGTTGTAACGTTTTGCGTGGCAATTTTCGAAAAATCTTGAAGAATGTATAGACATAAACTCTTTCAAAACATAAAATGGCTGAAAAAGTTTAGCATGGAATTTTGTCTCCAGACCTATCTGTACTGATCAAGTTAACTCAACACCTAGATAGGTAAAACTGTCATTGATAGTCTACAAAGGGATTGGTTCCCATTTACTTAAGAAGTCAATTTAAGCTCCAAATATGATGCAAAATTTTCAGTTAATTCCATTAATTATTAATTTTCAAGACCAACAACATTCATACCTGGGCCTTCTGTCTCATAGGTCGTAACTCCTTAATGATGGGAGCCAGGTTGGTCTTCTTTTCAGCTATGGTCATGGTCAGCTTGCGCACCATCTCTGAGATGTCTTCCAGAGTTCGGCCCTTCATGTCATCCAGCTCACTCTTGACACTGGACACTTTCTCTAGCTCCTCCTGGGTGTCACGGTAACCAGACACGCCCTTCTTGGCCTCAAGCGCCGACTAGAGAGTGGGAGAGATCATTAATTAAAACTAAGAATCATTGACATGCAATAACGTAAGAGTGTATGATATTATGTGTCAGAATTTACTTTTGCAACACAAGTCAGTTAGACACAGGCAAGAGTCTTCAAAACAAGAACAATGGAAGGCATTGTTATGCGCTCACTGTGCACCACACATGGTATGTTTCAAAGGGTGCTCTTTGTAATTTACAATGAAACAACAATTTGACTACAAGAGGATGCAACTTCTATAATGCATATAAAATTTTTCAATAATTCCGCTCAAAAATATCCATATTATTATCATTTGTCGTACTATAATAATATAACTGTCCTAGTTATCAGAATATTTAGGTACAAAATGCCTCACTTTTCAACAGTGCCACTTACCAAGTGTTGGTTGACATTCTCATCTCGTTGTTTGAGAATCTCCTCTGACCTCGACAAAACTCCATGCTCCGCCCTCAGCTCAGCTAACTCCTGTCTTTTCTTTTTGTATATGTTGCTCTTACCCCTCAGCTTGTTCACGTAACGCTTGAACTGCAAATCACCGCAAATTGGAGAGTTTAAAACGAAAGACACCAAAGTTTTCCTACAATAATGTAAGAATGGACTCAACGGAAGAACTTCTTTGACTCATTCCATAACAACCCACTTAAAGTGTTTATAAAACCGAGTTCCATCCAAGAAGCGAACTTTTGATACAGACCACTCATTTTTAAGCGATTTTTGGGTTTGCAAAAATTCGGCAGCTCATTATTAATTGAAGCCATGCTGGGTCAATAAAATAACGCAGTGTGGCAAACTAACTTGTAGAGCCAGCTGGTCTAAAACAACAACGAGATGTCAGTTCATTTGAAGCCCTGATATAACCTCCAATTAGACTAAGGAACAATTTGAGACCAATTTCATAACAGTAAGTGATCTAAATCAGAAGACTATTTTTCAGGGTTTGGGATGACCCATGACAGACAAGAGGAAAAATTCCAGTTGATGTATGATTCTACAAATAAGTGGGCTTGTGTGATAGAAAAGTATTTTTGTGTTGCAAACATTTTTTGCATGAATAAAGTCAAAATAATGATGAAAATATGGAAAAAGAGGAAACTGGAAATCAAGTAAGAGGAAATTGATACAAAATTGAGGAAATCTTCTTAAAAGAGGAAAATAACAAGCTCTGGTTTTTGTGATGCAAAGTGAGCCAAGTACTACATTATAGTAATGAAATCATTGAATTGAGAAGCTCCATAAATACAATTTGGGTGTCATATGTTACTTAACCAAAGTAGCAGCTGTGGCAAAGCCAGGAAGTTTCTAGCGATATTACAAAATGGACTTACCTCGTCACCCTTAAGAACCTCACCGCCATCAGCATCTTTTAGGATGGAACGTTTCTCTTCAATCTCAGTCTCAAGCTGAGACAGTTCTGACCGGGCCTCAGAGAGGTTCTCGGCAGTTGTCTCCTTCTTGCGGACTATTATTGCAGCCTACAATCACAAGTAATCCAATTACCAATTAAAAAATACAGTGCCATTATCGTGGTACGAAGATGAAGTGAGCATCTGAACATGACACCAATAGAAGTCAAGATTCATGATCAGTATTTGGCCAAATAAATCTGGCAAAAATACATCAATGCAAGGAACCGATTACTGAATGACTCTCACTTCCACCTTCTGCTTTTAAACACACAGTCAGGTTAACTTGTAATCATAACAAGGATCTCTGAAATATTAAAAGACAACATATCAAACCATGTTTTTAAACTCAGTGGAAATAATGCCTTTAACTCAAGTGACAGAATTTTAAGATGCAATAGTTTTGGGATTTCATCTAAAAGAAAAAAGTTGCAAGTATAGCTAATTAGGTTACGAGAAAGGCAAAACCTTCAAACGTGAATACACCAATCAAGTTAGAAGCAAAAACTGACGCAATCGATCAACTTCATGCAATAACTGACATGATATGTAATTAGGAACGCAAACTTACTGTATTAAAAAAACAAAACAGAATATTCCACTACATTACATGAACTACAACAATGGTGGACCTGCATGGAACTCTAAGTGACCTCTTAGCGCCTCAGTCCATATCAAGCACTAGCAAATTCATCGCGCACAAACTTCTCTACGAATTAAAGTTCACTTGTCTTGAAAAAGTCTCAAAATGTATCTCACCAATTTTAGGACACAATATGACAGACAAGTGAAATTTTATTTTCTCATGATCTCTTTCATAAAAGATAGTAGCATCAAATGAACGATCTACCATGTTCTGTACCATAGCCACCATTAGAAAATATTTTTGAAAAAATCTGGTCATTTTGATAATCATTTGTATTTAATTGGTGAGATTTTACCTGTAGACATCTTCTAGACAACAGACTACAGCTTAAACTAGACTGAATCAAATGGTACAAAACTATTGACCGGCAGAGCGAGAGAGACCCTTGGGAGACCTGCATGAAGCTCACCTGTTGCCGGAAGAGTGACAGCTTGTCATCAATGGGGTCATTACTTCTCATACGTGTCTCAACCAGTTGGTTTATCTCAGCATTCAATGCATTTATCTACAAGCACAAAAACATTAAACGTGTGGAGTTAAAGCCGATCCACCAAGGAATTTAGCAGGATTAAATTCCCACAAAAAGAGGAGTCTTGTGTTCACCTTAAATGGGAAGTTCCTGAACAAAGACCTACCCACACCCTCCGGAGACAAGGGAAGGGGCGCATTCATTCAAACACACCCCTTGGTCATTACAAAGCAGTAAGTCTAACATTCAGTATATACAAAGCAACTTGTGAACCATCACATTTGACTCCGCCTTTTAAATATCTCAAAGTAGTCCACGGTTCACGGCCTTCTTTACGAATTCAACAGCACAATCAATTAGGAAATTACAAGCAGCACATGCACAATACGTCCAAACGTATCACCTCTTTGTACGCAATTTCATGAGACACAGTTTGCCACACAAACATCATTGCCAGACAGTCCAATGTTCAGCACAACTGCCTAATGCCTCCTCGGGCAGACACACTGAACTTCAAGGCACCATCCACTTACATACAGTACACACCAAAAAGAATCAAACAAAATACCATTTCCTTGTCATAACACATAATGATGGGTCATTCTAGGAACTCGGTCGTCATGATAAGGAACTTTCCTTTCACTCAGCCATCACGACAGACAAATCCAGGTTATTTTGTCGGATTATTTTCATGTCTATTGTAATTGCCTCTTACATCTTTAAAAACTAGTATGGTAATGCGTGATGCTGCTTTCTCTTTGTGGATCTACAGACGTCCACGTTCGACAAACCATCCACGCAATTTTTAATGCGCACAACAATACATTCAAGCTAACTGCCGGTGTCTTGTCCACGTACCTGGTTAGTCAGTTCGTCAAGATCGTTCTGACCCATAGCGGGCTCGGACACAACCTTCTGAAGGTCCTGGATGTGCTTCTTTTTGCCACTGATCTCCTTCGGCAGCTTGTCCTTGACCATGTACGAGTTGACCTTGTTCTCCTCCTCCAGCCTCTGGATCAGACCTGGTGTTGACGATGGCGACAATGACAACAATGGAGTACTTGTGAAATAAAACACGCTCAACTAGGTTCTATAGTGTCAAGATTTGACAAATAAACAACTGGCTGATTTACTACTAGTCTCGCCATAACTTTCATAATTCTCCTAAAATTCATCTACTTTTTAAAAGTACAAGTGCAGTTCATGTGATATTGTTGCTGGAGTCGTTTAAAGAGGCAATAAAAACACGCTTTCCGTCAAAAACCAACTTTTGATTCATGCTACATATGGTATAAAATCGATTTCTCCTGGTTCTTTACTCAGATTAGAAATCAATTCAAGGTTTGAGAAGAACTGACAAGTTGTTATTCTTAAAGCACGTCCTGTAAGTTGCTTGTCACAGTGAGTCAGTGTCACTCACCACAGACGTATGGCTGTCAGGGATTTCAGGCCATTCATCATCAGGCTATCATCAAACAAGAGCAACGCAGAGCGTTGAAATGCGCCCACAATTGCACCGCATACGGTATCCTTCTAGGGTTGTTTATTGGTACCATAAAGTGGCCAGTAGAGGGCATATATGTAGTATGTTGTACTTTGCAAAATGGAAAGGCATGGTCATTGTCTCCTCAATAGGCTAGGGGCAAAATGTGAGTAATCTTCATAATACAAGCACATCCTATACACCAGTTGCTTAAAGCACCACAGAAAGAATTAAAAACAAATTTACCAACATACGAGCACAGCATTAGAATGCCAGAAACAAATTTCTACTTGGAACTTTTCCTTCATAGTCACGAAGTAACACAAAGTATACACCTGAAGACCTATGAAAATACAGAGGTCAATGTAAAATACCAAAATTGCCACTAGAGGCAAATACTAAAATTGCCACTAGAGACATACCGGTAGTCAGAATCATCCTAAAGTCGTCATCGTCCGTTGTCAACATCACATAAAT
>NMRA01000359.1:123303-137136 GCA_002633005.1 Phoronis australis | reverse complement strand
GTGCCTACATACCAAATTTCATGAAAATCCGTTCAGGACTTTTGAAGATACAAAGGTAAGCGTAAAAAACTAAAATTGCCACTAGGGGGCACACCGGTAGTCGGATCCGTCCAAAAGTTCGCACATGCCGTCCCATTCATGAATGGAACATATGTGCTAAATTTCATGAACGTATGTCAAAGGGTTTTGGAGATAGAGCAGCGGACGCCGGACGCCGCCCGGACGGACGGACGGACAGAGATGAAGGCATAATGCGTCCACATATAAATATGTGGGCGCATAACAAAGGAAGAAAACACAACGACCTTGCTTTGGAAGAGCAAATATCACTGTGAAAACAGTTGACATATTTAACAAAAAAACATGGTTTATAGTGGTCTGAATAGTACAAAACGTGGATATTTACCTTCTGGCGTAGCACCCAAATTGGCCTGGCTCATATCTCGTAGCTGCTGTTGTAACCGTTGAACTCTCTGAGATGCATGCGTCAGCTGTGAGCAACAGAAGGGACAAGTTTCAGTGGGACTTAACAAAAAGCAACAGAAAGTTGTGTGTTCACGTTCAAAACTGAGAACAAGGAGGCAAGAGACAACTAGCGCCACCTCAGAGTCAGCCAACAAACATACAAAATTGAAACTTGGGCATCACGGGTGAGAGCCTAGAAACTAAACCAGACCAGACATACTTACCGTATTCTTTTGGTCTTGTTTCTGTGTGGCCAGCTTCTGTTCTCGGTCTCTCTCCTGACGTAGATTTCGGGCCATAGCCAACATGGGACCACTGTTAGGGGCTGCCTCAACCTGAAACAAACCCAGATCAAGAACTGATGAAGCACTCTAATCAATTCAATTGCATTGTAACACTATGAACATTGAATAAATAAAGTAAGGTTTTATTTCTCGTTGTTTCCATGGATACAACTAGGGAATGTACCAAGGCAACATTCTCAAGGTCAACAACGGTACCGTAAACAGATTCACAAGAATCAAGAAAATTAATACCAAAACCTACTGTGCCAGTTGTACTGAGGAAGCTTTGATATAAGCTAGAGTCTCTGACGCAATATGTCCTCAAGAGCATAATGAATTACTGTGCAACAAAGACACTAAATTTTTATACTTAAAAAATTAAAAAACAAATCAGGGAAGACAAAAAAGCACGTAAGCAAAGGTCAGCGACTACAAAGTTAATTTGAAAGAGCATTCACAGACAATAACCCATCACAATGTGTAAATACAAAGCCTGATGAGCACAACTTCTTCTCTAGTCAGCCTCTCTATCATTTTCACCCACCAACATTCATCCTCCATGATCCCCAATGTCTTAATCAGTAACCAGCTACCTCACAGTAAATGTGACCCACGTACCCTCCTCTTGAGCTTGTCCACCCTCTTCTTCAACTGCTCACGTTCGTCCTCCATGTTCTGGATGTCCTTCTTGATCTCTCCAGTTGAGAAACCGCTATTCTTGGCCGTCTCCAGCTGCTTGTGTAGCTCTTTGAACTCATCGATGTACGCCTCATACTGCAAGTGGACACACCAGAATTTTAAAACCAGAATTGTATATCCTGGTTTCCACCATAACCAAACAAAACGAGAAGAATTCGTGGAACCTTGACTTCTTTCACAGAATTAGAGATTTCCAACAGAATTTCTGCAATTGAGTAGCAGGTGCCATAATTTTAATATTTTTGTTTTAAATTACCAAAAAATTAGGAACATAATCCGTCTAATTCAACATATTCCGACCACACACCAATTGACTATCCTTCTGCAGCAGACATGTTCAAGTAGTTGTTCATTCATTCTGAAGGTGTCGCTGTTATTTTTCGTGGCATGCAGCAAACCATCAGTAAAACGAAGCTACAGCATAACGCAGTGGAAAAAGTAAGTCAATTCCCAGACAAATCTTATGTTATTTATCACTTTGACAAAGTAAAGTGAAATTTGATACTTTACAAAACCGAAAAAAACACGGAAATTTATGTAACTATTCTAAAACGGATCACTTGCTTGTGAAAATGAAAAACCAGGGTCTCAAGCCCGGAATATTCTGCAAATAGCCCCCCCCTCCAAAGTATTAGACCTGAGGAGCCACAAATTAAATTTTCTATCATGGTTTGTAGGGATCCCCAAACGATCAGGGTCAGCGACTGTAAAATAAAAACGCTGTATGGGAAACAGATCATAATTTATTTTAGGTATCATAAATTCTCTGAAAGCGACATTAAACCTGTACTTTTTGCCAAAAAAAAGATTTAAGTCACTTACTGTTACGAAACTGGCCTCAAGCTGTTCCTTAGTTGAAACAGGTGTAATTTCTAATATAATCAAGCTACTGTTGACCACAGCGGACTTGAAACACAATTTAAGTTGCATTTTAGTTTTCAGAGTTCTAAATGTTTTTATTGGATTTGCAACACACTAACGCTGTGATATAAAAATCTGCTCTGTTATCAGTTATTTGCAAAGATTTTGTGTTAGCATGTTGGAGGCCGCAAACGCAATGAGCAAATAATCGCGTAAATTCATCAGTTCAGGATACAAATGCAATCACAGTTATGTTTTACTTAGCGGCAACGACACCATAAAACCTCACCTGTGTGTAAATATCCTGTATCTGGGCATCGATCACCTCAGGTGGTACGTCAATTTTTACCAGGTATTTGGCCAGGTACGCTCTCTTCTTCAACTCCGGCATTTTCTGGAACAGCCATTCTAGAATGGGGTAGATAATGGGCTTCTCCGCGGTGACGAGGCCCTGACGGAATGCACTCCTGTGAAGAAAACAAATTGGTAATCAAATGCGCATATAAATCAGTGTTACTGCAAAAGAAACTAACTTTTCAATAAAAATGGCTTCAACTGGTTCCTGAGATAAGAACTGGCCTCTGGGTTTGAAAAGAATGAACATTTCATTACCGGCTGACCATGCTCAGGGCATAAAATGACCAACCGTGACAAGCAAGTCACCAAGTTGAGCTTCATCTCAAACAGTAACGAACTCTAAGTCCTTTCCAAGCGCAGGAATCACCACCCCAATAATTTCAGTTAGGAACAAGTTGACAACAATTTAATAACGGCGCCCACCACTGCACCACAAACGATATGCTTCTGGGGTGCTTATTAGTATTATAAAAATGGCCACTAGATGGCGCAGAATACATCAGACCTGTTCAAAATTGAAAGGTGTTGTCTCCGTATTACAGACCTATTTGTCAAATTTCAAGGACCACTGAAGACACAGAGGCAAATGCTGACAATAAAATTGTCACATTGTCATAGGCAAAAAATTTTGTCTTAAGTAACATAGACATATTCAGGAACTGAACAACGATCACGTGCTAGTTGAAATAAAACTTACAAATTTCCAGCCTGTGTGGGCGGCTTGTATTTCAGGATCCGCAGAGCGCTAAACAGTCGTATGGCAGTCTCATCTGGGCGCTCTTCACGAATGTCAATTTTTTGCTAGAAAGAACAAAAAGAAATTTACAGACAGCACACTTAATGTTCAGTCTATTTGACAAGGGAAAAGGGAACAGAAACTCTTGAGAGAATTTAGAAGAAATATTGGTCATACAGCTTCTTTTCAAAGTTGAAACATCCTGGTTGAAACCTGGTTCACTTAGTACTACATTGACTCAATAGATGACATTCAGGATTCAAAGGAAAAAACATATTAATCTCTTTAAATCCAACAGGGGGCAGATGTCACAGAATAAAAAATTCCCCTCTCATGATATCCTAGATACGCCACTGATGTCAAACTTATAACAACTCACACTAGGATCGATTTCAGCCAATACATCATTAAGAATCTGAAGTAACTGTATAGATTCCAGTGAGTCAAAGCTGATCAAGTTGAAATTCTTCTTGAACGGCTCTTTGTTCAACTCTTGAACAATATATTTAAGTTGTTCACTCATCTTTCACTGGATATTACCTGAAAAAGATAAAAAAAATAATAATTACCACATAACTCAGAAAAAGAAGATGGTAAAGACTTTTGCATGGTTTACTTATGAAGAAAGTGTGACTGGAACATGATCAGAAACTGAAACTTTAATTGAAGATCATGCCAAGAAGAATGATTTCCCTTTGTAGAGGACATTGGCTTAAACCAGACTAGCACTATACAAATGTGAACCAGACGGCTACATAGGATACATCAGTGACAACCTGAAGACCAGCAAAAGCCTTGATGGTGAGTAAATGGTGAGAGCCTTCACAATTAGGCCTTTGAACACAACACCTCAGATGCCACAAAAATACTTGGTGCACTTGACTAAAGAAGAAACGTTTCCCACCAAACGGGGGTTACTAAGACGATAGTACAGACTGAGTAACATTGCTTACAAGGAGTGGGGGAGGTACAGGAAGACATCAGGATGTCAACAACCAACTGCTTCTGAGTAAAAATAGCTGTCTCATGGACGACGATAACATGACGACGACAGATAAGATGGCGAAAAAGGATGATGAGAGCAGACATATCGATGATTAATAATGATGATGTAAATAATAGATGAAATCGACCAATGACATTGACTGATGAAAAAGGAACAGCGTGTGTTGCTGCAGATCGCCGATAGATGGCACTAGGTATAGTAAGTTCCCTGAAATGGCTGCCAATTTCACAATGCGCGTGGCTAAAGTGGACCGAGTTCGGAATAACGTAGTTATAGAACGGAGTAATTGAGGGTCGTGAGGTGGATATGTACGCATAGCCAGATGTCTGAGGAAAGCAACGATTTCAAAATCATTCATTTAGACCCACATTTAGTGGATTTATTTGGAATAAGTTCGGGTCCATTATATCCGACTAGTGTCCGGTGATTCTTCCGCATGAGTTTTGCACATGTCCCCCATAAAAATTCACCAAAAGCCTACGAATTGGGGCTGTCAGGCCTGGACTTCTTCTGACGCCGTATAGCTTGACAACAGACTGTAGGCTAAGTACATTATGTGAGACCTAACTAACATGAACATTAATAAAATTATCTTTATATGTAGAACAATCATCTTCAGTTGTCGTATGTTCACACCATGAACACCGTTTGCATACACTTGAAAGCTAGTTCAGTCGCCTTCGATGTTTCCAAACTGGTCCAATAAATAATGATAAGACGTATAGAAAGTGAACTCATGGACAAGATTGACAGTGACAGATTATCTGGTAACCTCCGTTGTCAACGACGCCGAAAATCTAGATCCAAAGTACTTTTATTAACAATATCGAGAGAATACTTCAGTATCAATAAATCACTTTGAGCTTAAACGTAAGGTACTACGCCACTACTACATTACAACTAACGATTTCACTAAAAGAAGACAAATAATGGTTATGAAATGACTTTAAACTTCTCCGAGACCAAACTCACCACTCTCCCTCGAAAACTTGCTTTGGTATGAAAGTTCCCGTATGTAACTATAGCCTCCAAATATAGCTCAATTAAAATGAGAAAATCTTCAAAATTAAAGCAATATGTATCAATTTCAAATACATTTCCGTTTTATAATTTCAAAATATAGTTCATTAATACAACTTACAATGAAAAATATCAACTCATACTGCAATGCAATTTGAGAGTTTTCTGACGTGTGCTGTGGAGTGAAAATGGCGACGAAGGTATTGTTTTACCGGGTTGGATATTCTGATTTTACATATTTTGCCCAATTTTGCTATAGCATCCGAACACTTCACCTATAGATGACTTACTTAAGACTAAAAAATTTAATTGCACGCAGTTAAATTTGTGGATACTTTTTTTTACTTATCTAACTTACTTCAATCTGGTGACATTGTGTCGTGATTGTCTGCTTGTCCTTCGCCTGGGGTCCGTATACTGCCGCGTACACAGCCACGCCAAGAGGAGGCATCTGAGCCCAGACGGGAGACCTGTCTAGCTACCTAGTGACAGTCTGGCCGTCTGTGCTTGTTAAGAGGAGACGTAACGTACAGTTTGTCACCTTTTACAGGAAAATACTATGAATGATAGGCAACACGTAGGTCGTAGCCCCTGGGCCTCGGCCGGTTAGGGGCTACAATACTTCCCTTCGCTTTCTGTACGAATTTCGTTCCATGTATTTTAAACGGGTGTTAGGCCAAATCCGGCCACTGATTAAGAGTTTTCACCTCGTCAAAAATACATTCCACACTTAAAACTATCACTGAAAAAAGCGCTTACTTTCTTCAGTGGTCCTTTCTACATCTATACATATCTTTGATGAAGCTTAGTTGTGAGAATTAAGGTGGCTTTGATGAAGAATTCCAACTCAACTTTTTGGACACCATTAACTTTTTCACCAGGCATGCGATATCCACAAAGTGTTTCAACTGAGTCACGTGAGTTAGGCAAAGTCTAGCGCGAGACTGAGCGAAGCGCGTGATGCTGGCCGGACTGATTCTTACAAAATAGCATGGGAAAGTATCAGGTGAAATTTGTAAAATTTGTGTCCCGTGGACATTTTATTTGTCAATATGCGTGATTTCACATAACTTCCTCAAAATGACACCCAGAAGTAGAAACTCGAGCAAACCGCGACAGATTTTCATCGATTTGTTCAAATTATCTTGACTGAATCGTCTCCAGACTTATGGTTTGTGTTAATTATAACTCCATATGCATATATGCATGTTTCGTTTGATTTTATATCTTGTACTTTGAAATTCGTAACTTTTTGCAGGGATGTATTGTGGCATCCAGGGCGATGTAATTGCCTACCATGAATCTAGCCAGCCAGCTAGCTTATGAAAACTATCATCAAAATACAGCTAAGCTAGGCTAGGTACCATGTCGGACTGTGTGTTCAGGTCTGACAGACCTCAAAATTGTACACAGTCCGAGTAGTTCTGCTCGTCACCTTGCCATTAAATTTGTACCATCGTGTAGAGCTAAATCATAACGTTAAATCGTCGTGAGAGACCGTCTGAAGTTGGTATATGGGCAACTCCGGATGGTCTGGGCTCAACAGAAAACCACAGATCTTTTCGGCTGATTACGTTTTATTACCCGTGAAGCAAACTTAGTTTAAAGTCACCTTCAATGTTTCCAAACTGATCCAATAAATAATCAATAGACGCATAGAAAATAAACCGATGGACAAGACTGACAGTGACAGATAATCTGGTAACCTCCGTTGTCTACGACACCGAAAATCTATTTATCCGAATACTTTTTATTAAGAATCCCGACAGAATATTTCAGTAGAAATTCATCACTTTGAACTTAAAAGTAAGGTAACATGTCAATACTACATTAAAAGAAGACAAATAATGGTAATGAAATGACTTCAAACTTCTCTGAGACCAAACTCACCGCTCTCCCTTGAAAACATGCTTTTGGTATGAAAGTTCCCTTATGTAAGAATACAGCTTAATTAAAAATGAAAAATCTTAGAAATTAAAGCAAAATGTATTTATTTCAAATACATACCCATTTTAAAAGTTCAAAATATAGGTAATTAACAAAAATTATAATGAAAACATAATCTCACATGGTTTGAGAGTTTTCTGACGTGTGCTGTGGAGTGAAAATGGCAACGAAAGTGTTTTACCAGGTTGGATATTGTGATTTTACATATTTTGCCCAATTTTGCAATAGCATCCGAACACTTCACCTATAGATGACATACGAATGACTAAAGAATTTGTTTGCACGCAATTAAATTTGTGGATACTTTTTCTTACTTGTCTAACTTACTTCATTCTGGTGACATTGTCTGCTTGTCTTGCGCCCAGCACTGGCAGCATTCCGGACTAGCCACACGGCAGACTGTGGTCTGGCTGGTCCGTATTACTGCCGGTGTACACAGCCAAGACGAGAGGAGGGGTCTGAACCCAGACAGGATTCAGTAAGGGGAGAGTTGTCGTACATTTTGTCACCTTTTACAGGAGATATCATGAATCTAGCCAGCTAGCTAACTTATGAAGGCTATCGTCAAAATACAGCTTGGTTAGGCTAGTACCATGCCAGACTCTTGTGTTCAGGTCCGACAGACCTCGAAAATGCCCACAGCCCGAGCAATTCTGCTTGTCACCTTGCTGTGAAATTGTACCGTCATGTAGACCTAAATCATAACGTTAAATTGCCGTGAGAGACGGTCTGGAGTTGGTATAAGGTGCAACTCCAGGCTGTCTGGGCTCAACAGAAAACCACAGATCTTTTCGGCCAACTACATTTTATTGGCCGTAAAGCCGATGGTTTGATGATAAGAGGTGCCTGAAGAAATATGACTAGCACGGTGACATTTTCACCTTTTTCATTGACATCTAAAAGTTTAACAATTAAATTCCTCATAAAAATGTGAACACAAATGTTTTTTGTTCACTAATAACGATGAAGATCTTTCAAATTCAGTCTGGCCAGTGGAGAATCATCTCAAAGATTACCACTTGGTAAAGTGGTTTTACTGTCAACTAAGAAAGATGTCAAAATTGACTTACAATTAACATTTTTAAACTATTTCATCAGCTAATTGCAAATATGAGCACACCTGTTATAGTAAGTTTAGCAGTAAAACTGCAAATTTAATTAACTTAGTGTAACTAAAAGAACATAACTCACACAATGTAGTGAATAGTTAGTCTTTCCGGTACAGCAAGTGAGAATGGCCGTGTAGTTTTTTCGCGTACAACTGAAATTTTAGCCATTTGTAAATAAATGCTGGGAAAAAGTAAAGGGCATACATATTTGCTCACCGTTTTAATGTTGGCTATTGTGAACACAGCTCTCTGAAAATCGTGCATTGTCGTTGCGCTCACGGCATTAAGACTTAAGTCTCCCGAAACAAGTTGGCAGTCTCCTGTGAGTCTGCACCAATGTGATAAACGAGAGTAGTTCTGCTTGCCTGTCAGTTGTAGGTGTCATTATCTCTTTTATGACCCACAACCTGTGACTGGACAAAGCCATTTCAAATTAGTGTAGATAAGCCAGTAGAGCACGAGACCCCTGAGGTCCTTCTCACCACAATTCCACATTCTGTACCGACAAAGGTGTATGCAAAATCTGGTAGTCAGTCGACGCCTTGTCCATTACAGCTGAAAAACAACCTAATAAACATCACTTTATTGCGTAATTCTCTGGCTTTTGCTACAAAGAAAAGTATGTTGTCGTTTTGAGAACAGTACGCTCATGACATGCACATGCAAAGGAGATGATGACAGTTTCGTAGCAGCAATATTTATTCTGAAATTCGGTTTGCTGGTATCAAAACTCTAAAGATTTATAACAAAGTGAAACCAGTTGTGGCAATGCGTTGACGTATGCGCAACCTCATGAAATAATAGATGATTCAAGAATTGGCGGGAAAAATGGCCAATTAGAGATGCAATGTTTCATGGCGCTGAAAGCTGAAGCAAACGATCACAGCATAATTTTAGCAGCAGAATAACGATAGAGTGCCAATTTTTCCAACGCAAGTAAATAATTTAGTGTACTCATGGAAGAGTGTAGTTTTTAATGACACCAATCTTGTGTCAGATTTTATCTGGTCATTTTTTTACCTTCGTCGGTGCAAAGCTGTATATTTAATGTACAGATTTGCACCTAGGCCATCATGAATCATGCACTCGAACCCATGAATCATGCACACGAACCCATGAATCATGCATATAGGAACCCCAAAATAACGCACATGAACAACAATCATGCACGCGAACCACAACAGTCACACATACAAACGCAAATCATTGTTTGTGCAAGTGATTCGATGCTCTTGGGTATGATTTTGTGTTTGTATGTATGATTCTTGTGGTTCGTTTGCATGATTGTTGTTCATGTGTTTGTATGTATGATTCTTGTGGTTCGTTTGCATGATTTTTATTTGTATGCATGATTTATGGGTTCATGTCCATGTTTCATGGGTTCGTAGATGGTTCGTGCGTAAGATGCGATGCCGGTGCGTATGATTCTTTTGTACCCCTGTTTTAACTAACACAAATGTTACCAAATGAATATTGTGAGTGATGGACCTGCACCGTTCAGTACTGTGAGTGGAACCAACAAAATATACTTGTTTGTTTATGTAAAAGAGGAAACTCGATAAAAACTTTCCTGTTGCTGTGTTATTTCGACCCTAAATGGTTGCAATGTATATTTTTTCAGGAGGAAAAACCAATCAAGATAGACAAGTGGGATGGTTCAGCCTGTAAGAACACACTGGACGATGCTGCAAAAAAGGTAATCTACTGACTTGAAGTTGAAGTTCAGTCTTAATATTTGGAAATCTGTTTTCAAAATTTTTACTTTGAGTGTGCTGTTGTACATAACAATTAATAGGTCTTAGTACCTGGTTGAAGTTTATTTTGTATAGTCCTGAGATTAGCTTTGGAACATACTAGAAAAATGTTGGCTATCGTGGATAGATGGCTGTTGTTGTTGTGGTACTTGTCAACAGGTTTACTTCCCAGCCATCACTGGTATCCGGTTACATCCAAATTTACTGGTGCAATGGCAGGAATTGCAAAGCTTGACCTTTTTGTTGAGAGTTTGCCCCACACATAGGTGCGGCTACTATACGATATATGATTGCCATTAATTCCATGATTAAAGTGCTGCGTGTGCTACAGATCTCTCTCTTTGTAGGTGCTTACCGAGAAGTGTGGCTATGTAGAGTCCAACAGATTGATGGATGGGCGCCTAGTCATCTGTACTTTGTCTGTCCTGTTTGCTTTATTTGCTCTGCTGTGGGACTACCTGCACCCCTTCCCAGTCTCCAGACCTGTGCTAATACTCTGCGTCGTCTCATATCCTTTGCTTGGTTGAAATTGTGGCACACTGTTCATGAAGTTGAAGTGTTCGGTGTCATGGTGCAAGTGCACGGGCTTTCAGTTGAGTTAAGACTCCTGTATTATATCAAATTTGTATTTAGGTTGCATTGAATGTGTTCCTTATCTCCTACACCTGATCATGACTTTGTGGTTGTGTCATAGATGGCTAAAGTTAGTCCTTTAATGTTCTCAAACAAAACTTCCATTGAATGTTTGCTGCACACGTTTTGAACATAATTTTGTTTTTGGGCTGGACTAATCAAAAATCCATAAAAATGGAAAATGAACTTTGCTGAATTATAGAATTTGCAGTTTTGAAATTAGAATTAATCGGTACAATCACAAAGTCAGTAGAAGTTTGACTAATCACAAAAAAAACAGTACAGAACTCAACATTTGGAGTCATTGGCACTACCGACATTTTATCTTTGAAGCCAGGCCATTAAATTCACGTTTTTCCTGACTGACCTGTGTTCTTCTGAATGACAATGCTAGTTGAACATAATCTACGCTAAATAAAGTGCGGTAATGTATTTGTTGACAACTTGTAAATGTGAAAACAAAAAATTCTGCAAATAAGTGACCTTTGCTCTTATTTCACACCTCAGGGCTCACATAGCTCTCATCATGCAGTGTTATTCCCCAACATCACGTCACGATACTTACTGGACGCAGTTCAGTGATTTACGGTAGATCATTTTCGACACAAAACTCGTTCTTAAAAACATTTGGGAATTTTCAACCTACTGCATATTCACATCATCACTATATGCTGTGTTTCTAACTAATGTGACCAAGCAATCACAGAGATAAGGAATTAGCGTGCAAGTTCCACTTTAAGGCTTTCCACTGCCATGGACACCTGTCTTACTCAGAATGTTCAGTTGCGTAGACCACCGCTAGGAGGCGCGGTAGCTGCCAGTACCCGGTTGTATATACAGGGTATTCCAGGCCAATGCACGTAACAGCATTTTTGAGATCTCATGTTGAATTTGGTCATGTTATTGATAATGTACATTTCTTTTTTGCTAAATTTTACTGAAAAGACATGGTCATGTGACTCAATTAATGGCAGGTTGGCAAAGGGGGAGACAAATCAAATTCGACAAGCTTTCTACGTTCAGAAAATACATATATTTTCCGAGTTATCTATAGTTTGTAGGTATTTGGCGGAATACACAGACTTGGCTATAAGGTCCTACATCCGCTTCTGATAGTGTAACTCTTAAGACCGTGCATTTGTGCTAAGGAGAATGTCAGCCACCCTGCATTTTCGGTAGGTTTGTTTTCGTTTGAGCACGTTTGGGCTTTCAGTTGTGTAGGATACTGCGCATTCTGATATTTGCAGCTGATTTGGACAACATGTCACCCACCTGGATAATCATTCCTTAACTGTGACCATGTATTTTATTTTAATGGGTATTCTCACCCTGTATACCACCTACATTGAACAAAGCATATTCCTCGTGGCCCTACAAAAGGACAAAGCAGGACTGGATGCTGACAACACATGGCAGGTGTCATCAGCTTTAAAAAGGTAATTTTTCATCCTAAAAGTCCTTGTCCCACTAGCTATAACTAAAGCAGATTCAACGGGACCTTTAGGTTTCATTTGTTGAATCGGACTTATCCAAATGGCTGATCCCACGCAACTTCTGCACGTCCCACTTACTGTTTCTGTCCTTGGAATAATTTGTCGTCAGATTTTTCGGAAACCTACAATACAGGCCAAAAGTATTCAGACAAAATGAGACAAAACTTCCCGTCATGACAACTGGGCAGAAGCCGAGTTCATTGTCAGACTAATCTTCCCTCATGACCGAAATGAACAAGAAATGAACAAGAAAGTTGGTAAAGACGGCTAAGCCATTCTGTCATTAAAATTTTGCCACCAGTTTGTTTGCTCTTAACAGAATTGGCCGTCATGATTGGAAAACGGTATTTTGTCCGATTACTTTTGTCCTGTACTGTAGTTGTTGGTAATCATTTGCTTGTGTGTTATATTGAAGCTTTTACTTTATGCATTTTTTTCTATTATGTTGTTGTAAATAATCTGATTACTTTTAACTAGGTATGATGATGAATACAAGCTTCACATGAAGTTCATAGACGGCACCACCAAAGACGAGAGGGAAACGGAAAAGTCGTGGTCAGTAGCCAACTTCTTTGACGAGAATGGAGTTTTATGTCATGACCTGTTTGAACCAGAAGTTCTGAAGTTGCATTCGAATCTTAGTGCCGAGAAGAAAAAGAAATGAAGTGTACACACTGTTAAATGTGTAGGTGGGCGTATGAACTTCCAGCACACACTGCCCAGTTCAAATCGAAAGACCACCATTTTTGAGTCTAATTGCAATATATGTCAAAATGTTGTTGAAATTAGGAATTGTCAACGTTTAGTGTTGTAAATAAATGCTGCATTATTTTGGAGTTAACAAATTCTGAGTCTTGGTTACTTTTAAAATTTAATTGTGGTTGTATTGAAATATTTGATTCCGGCTAGTGTGGTATAACAAAGAGTTATCCCAACTTAAAACACCATGCATCGTGATTTTTCTTGGCGGTTTTTTACCTTCCTCCCTACTGATCCGACATGGATCCAGAGGAGATCTGAAACCGTCCCATTGGCTTGGTCACTTGGGTGGTTGTTTGTACCTTGTTGGATCCCTGGACAAAATCCTGGATTTGTTGTTGGTAAAACATCTGTCTCATGCTCATGGGTAATTAATAGCCCACCTTCTGTGAGAAATATTGCTGTTCATCGTCTGTAACACTTCCTCACAGAAATCGACTAAATCACTCTGCATTTAAACATTGACTGTCAGTTAAGTAATAATGTCAAGGTTTTGCTAATCTTTGAGAGTTGACACGGATTACGGACTATTATTTTGTCTCAAAGATTTAGTAATCTTGACGCCAGCCTAAATAATATTTGGTGATGAGCAATAACAGGATTCCAGTGGCGGATTTAGAGGCGCCAAAAGGGTCATGGCCCCCCTAAAATTCTCCCAGATTCCATTTGGCAGTTTGGGTGTGCGAATGTCTGAGGGGCAAAATCCTAGC
>NMRA01000359.1:33458-122534 GCA_002633005.1 Phoronis australis | reverse complement strand
GTTTGTATGTATGATTCTTGTGGTTCGTTTGCACGATTGTTGTTCATGCGTTTGTATGTATGATTCTTGTGGTTCGTTTGCACGATTGTTGTTCATGCGTTTGTATGTATGATTCTTGTGGTTCGTTTGCACGATTGTTGTTCATGCGTTTGTATGTATGATTCTTGTGGTTCGTTTGCATGATTTTTATTTGTATGCATGATTCATGGGTTCGTGTCCATGATTCATGGGTTCGTAGATGGTTCGTGCGTAAGATGCGATGCTGTTGCGTATGATTCCGTTGTACCTCCGTTTTAACTTTTAACACAAATGTTACCAAACGAATATTGTGAGTGATGGACCTGCACCGTTCAGTACTGTGAGTGGAACCAACAAAATATACTTCTTGTTTGTTTACGTAAAAGAGGAAACTCGATGAAAACTTTCCTGTTGGTGCGTTATTTCGACCCTAAATGGTTAAAATATATATTTTTGCAGGAGGAAAAACCAATCAAGATAGACAAGTGGGATGGTTCAGCCTGTAAGAACACACTGGACGATGCTGCTAAAAAGGTAATCTACTGACTTGAAGTTGAAGTTCAGTCTTTATATTTGGAAATCTGTTTTCAAAATGTTTACTTTGAGTGTGCTGTTGTACGTAACAATTCATAGGTCTTAGTACCTGGTTGAAGTTTATTTTGTTTAGTCCTGAGATTAGTTTTGGAACATACTAGAAAAATGTTGGATATCGTGGATAGATGGCTGTTGTTGTTGTGGTACGGATGTGCCCACCATCTGATTACCTTATACTGTGCCCTGAAGAGGGCACTTGTCAACAGGTTTACTTCCCAGCCATCACTGGTATGCGGTTACATCCAAGTTGACTGGTGCAATGGCAGGAATTGCAAAGCTTGACCTTTTTGTTGAGAGTTTGCCCCACACATAGGTGCGGCTACTATACGATATATGATTGCCATTAATTCCGTGATTAAAGTGCTGCGTGCGCTACAGATCTCTCTCTTTGTAGGTGCTTACCGAGAAGTGTGGCTATGTAGAGTCCAACAGATTGATGGATGGGCGCCTAGTCATCTGTACTTTGTCTGTCCTGTTTGCTTTATTTGCTCTGCTGTGGGACTACCTGCACCCCTTCCCAATCTCCAGACCTGTGCTAATACTCTGCGTCGTCTCATATCCTTTGCTTGGTTGAAATTGTGGCACACTGTTCATGAAGTTGAAGTGTTTGGTGCCATGGTGCAAGTGCACGGGCTTTCAGTTGAGTTTAGACTCCTGTATTATATCAAATTTGTATGTAGGTTGCATTGAATGTGTTCCTTATCTCCTACACCTGATCATGACTTTGTGGTTGTGTCATAGATGGCTAAAGTTAGTCCTTTAATGTTCTCAAACAAAACTTCCATTGAATGCATGCTGCACATGTTTTGAACATAATTTTGTTTCTGGGCTGGACTAATCGAAAATCCATAAAAATGGAAAATGAACTTTGTTGAATTATAGAATTTGCAGTTTTGAAATTAGAATTAATCAGTACAATCACAAAGTCAGTAGAAGTTTGACTAATCACAAAAAAACAGTACAGAACTCAACATTAGGAGTCATTGGCACTACCAACATTTTATCATTGAGGCCTGGCCATTAAATTCACATTTTTCCTGACTGACCTGTGTTCTTCTGACAAGTGTTCCCGCAACTGTTTTCCGATGGTTAAAACACGTTTGAATGGCCTACAACCTGTTTTAAAAAATAGCAAACAGCTTGAGGAATAGGTGTCACTATCAACGACAATGGCTGCACAGCAGGTTTAGAGATATATTTGCATGTTTCTTACTATGCTAATGTATAGCACGAAGTGATGATAATGCTCTTTGAACATGATCTACGCTAAACAAAGTGCGGTAATGTATTTGTTGACAACTCGTAAATGTGAAAACCAAAAAATTCTGCAAATAAGTGACCTTTGGTCTAATTTCATACCTCCGGGGCTCACATAGCTCACATCGTGCAGTGTTATTCCCCAACGTCACGTCACGATACTTACTGGACGCAGTTCAGTAATTTACGGTACATCATTTTCGACACAAAACTCGTTCGTAAAATCATTTGGGAATTTTCAACGTACTGAATATTCACATCATCACTATATGTTGTGTTTCTAACTAATGTGACCAAGCAATCCCAGAGATAAGGAATTAGCGTGCAAGTTCCACTTTAAGGCTTTCCGCTGCCATGGACACCTGTCTTACTCAGAATGTTCAGTTGCGTAGACCACCGCTACGAGGCGCGGTAGCTGCCAGTACCCGGTTGTATATACAGGGTATTCCAGGCCATTGCACGTAACAGCATTTTTGAGATCTCATGTTGAATTTGGTCATGTTATTGATAATGTACATTTCTTTTTTGCTAAATTTTACTGAAAAGACATGGTCATGTGACTCAATTAATGGCAGGTTGGCAAAGGGAGAGACAAATCAAATTCGACAAGCTTTCTACGTTCAGAAAATACATATATTTTCCGAGTTATCTATAGTTTGTAGGTATTTGGCGGAATACACAGACTTGTCTATAAGGTCCTACATCCGTGTAACTCTTAAGACCGTGCATTTGTGCTAAGGAGAATGTCAGCCACCCTGCATTTTCGGTATGTTTGTTTTCGTTTGAGCACGTTTGGGCTTTCAGTTGTGTAGGATACTGCGCATTCTGATATTTGCAGCTGATTTTTACAACATATCACCCACCTGGATAAGCATTCCTTAACTGTGACCATGTATTTTATTTTAATGGGTATTCTCACCTTGTATACCACCTACATTGAACAAAGCATATTCCTTGTGGCCCTACAAAAGGACAAAGCAGGACTGGATGCTGACAACACATGGCAGGTGTCATCAGCTTTAAAAAGGTAATTTTTCATCCTAAAAGTCCTTGTCCCACTAGCTATAACTAAAGCAGATTCAACGGGACCTTCAGGTTTCATTCATTGAATCGGACTTATCCGAATGGCTGATCGCACTCAACTTCCGCATGTCCCACTTACTGTTTCTGTCCTTGGAATAATTTGTCGTCAGATTTTTCGGAAACCTACAATACAGGCCAAAAGTATTCAGACAAAATGAGACAAAACTCCCCGTCATGACGACTGGGCAGAAGCCGAATTCATCGTCAGACTAGTTTTCCGTCATGACCGAAATGAACAAGAAATGAACAAGAAATGACCAAGAAAGTTGGTAAAGACGGCTAAGCCATTCTGTCATTAAAATTTTGCCACCAGTTTGTTTGCTCTTAACAGGATTGGCCGTCATGATTGGAAAACGGTATTTTGTCCGATTACTTTTGTCCTGTACTGTAGTTGTTGGTAATCATTTGCTTGTGTGTTATATTGAAGCTTTTACTTTATACATTTTTTTCTGTTATAATCTGATTACTTTTAACTAGGTATGATGATGAATACAAGCTTCACATGAAGTTCATAGACGGCACCACCAAAGACGAGAGGGAAACGGAAAAGTCGTGGTCAGTAGCCAACTTCTTTGACGAGAATGGAGTTTTATGTCATGATCTGTTTGAACCAGAAGTTCTGAAGTTGCATTCGAATCTTAGTGCCGAGAAGAAAAAGAAATGAAGTGTACACACTGTTAAATGTGTAGGTGGGCGTGTGAACTTCCAGCACACACTGCCCAGTTCAAATCGAAAGACCACCATTTTTGAGTCTAATTGCAATATATGTCAAAATGTTGTTGAAATTAGGAATTGTCAACGTTTAGTGTTGTAAATAAATGCTGCATTATTTTGGAGTTAACAAATTCTGAGTCTTGGTTACTTTTAAAATTTAATTGTGGTTGTATTGAAATATTCGATTCCGGCTAGTGTGTTATAACAAAGAGTTATCCCAACTTAAAACACCATGCATCGTGATTTTTCCTGGCGGTGTTTTACCTTCATCCCTACTGATCCGACACGGATCCAGAGGAGATCTGGAACCGTCCCATTGGCTTGGTCACTTGGGTGGTTGTTTGTACCTTGTTGGATCCCTGGACAAAATCCTGGATTCGTTGTTGGTAAAACATCTGTCTCATGCTCATGGGTAATTAATAGCCCACCTTCTGTGAGAAATATTGCTGTTCATCGTCTGTAACACTTCCTCACAGAAATCGACTAAATCACTCTGCATTTAAACATTGACTGTCAGTTAAGTAATAATGTCAAGGTTTTGCTAATCTTTGAGAGTCGACACGGATTACGGACTATTATTTTGTCTCAAAGATTTAGTAATCTTGACGCCAGCCTAAATAATATTTGGTGATGAGCAATAACAGGATTCCAGTAGCGGATTTAGAGGCGCCAAAAGGGTCATGGCCCCCCTAAAATTCTCCCAGATTCCATTTGGCAGTTTGGGTGTGCGAATGTCTGAGGGGCAAAATCCTAGCNAATGCGCCCCTGAGTTCCACATTCATTTGCTAATGAGAAGGTCGCCTGGCAGGTACAGTGCTGGATTTAGACTTTGCGGTCCCAGGCACGTATCATTCTGTGACGCCTGGGGAAGCAATTGTGGATTAAGTAAGTTCATTTGCTGATCAGGGTCAGTAACTTGCATGTGGAATATTGCCTTTCCAACGATCAGTGCACTCGCCGTCTCGGTGGTGCTCAACTGTCTCGAAACAGAATGCACATCATGCCCTGCTCAGTAAGAATCGTTGGTGTTACAAACAAATCGATTTGAACCTAATATTCTGAGCTGAAAACTTGAAACCATCGAAGTCAAAGCTAAAGAACACAGAGAACTGTCTTGGTTTGGACAGCTGAGCTTTCCAGTTAAAAGGCCTTAAAAGAGAATCCAAGACACGCTTTTATAGCTAATAGAATAAACAGAATTTGCAAAGTTCTAGTTTGTGGAAAATTCGTGATCTCCATGAAGTTTTGTTTAGTTGAAACACAATCGTATGATTTATACGAACATTTGGACTTTCTCGCACATAATAAGATTGTGTCATCATCAAGGATATTAAAGATATACGTAGCTATATGGTCTACTATTAATATTTTAAAAATTATTTATTTGTAACGAAGGTATCATATGCGATTTGAAACACGTGGCTAGCCAACAATTTTTAACAAGAGAGTTTTATGTACTCTGCTTACTCAAATGGCTTTATGTTTTCATCAAAGTCTATTTTTCTTAAAGTCGCATGTAACACCTTCAATAACCAGTTTAAAATTTGCTTCACACTCTACGGAATGTACGTTTTGGTCTTTAAGACCCCGCCTACACGCTTGCGTTTTCGTACGTTCACGCTGCGATAGAAAACTACTATAGATCTGTCAGCAAAAGTATCCCACTAATGAACAGCATTTACAGACCCGTAGCCAGCATTGCGTGGGGGATGATTCGAATTTCTAGATTGGTACACCTTTGATATTTTGCAAACGTGGACATTGTTGAGTTTTCGGTAAAGTGCTTGATGCAGCTTAGTTATGGTGAAGAGAAATCTGTACACACAACAGTGTTCCTGAGATGAGACGGAATTCCGTAATACCAGAAATGAGGATGCCGTGACGGTTGCTCGCAAAGAATGGAACCCAAATTCGGATATAATGTGGTCCAGAAAGAGAATGTTCTCGCCTTACCTCCAGCCAAACTTTCAAATCCGGTGTGCTTGATCAGTGATTACACCTCATCATATACTCGGATGGAAATATTTAGTCAGAGAATGACTTGATGAATTTTTTTTTATCTGATTATTGTTTTGCGTGTTTTTTTGAATTGCTTACATCACTGGAAATGGGAACAGCCCACTATTTCGAAGATTCACAACTCCTAATTAAGTTTCACAATTCCGAAGGTTCACTAATTCGGAGGTTCGCTACTCCGAAAATATCTAAAATTTCGGATTCATTTGTAATTAATATACGGATTTTACATGCAAAATTAACGATATTTGGGTTATTAGATCAGTGCACTGAGTGGTGTACCTACATGAATACCAAAAACAACCCCGGGGTACTAAAACATTTTGTTTGGATTTCATGCGCATACGAAATTGCCTGCATGTCCAGTCTTTGAGTACGTACTTGCATTTTTAAATAAGTGTGAAGTAGGAATATTGATGAGTTCTTGAACCACGATACATTCATCAAATCCAAGTCATGATCGCACCATTTCACAGCGTGACTGAAAAGTTTAGGGCCTCTGCGCCTCAACCTCACCCACCGGCGGGGTTGAAATGAAATGTAGTTATAGCAACCCCTGCCCCTGCCAGTCTCCACGAAGTAAGAGATTCTCATTCAATCTTAAATTTAAAATTGCCGTTGGTCGCCGCCGCCCTGAACCGTACCCCAAATGTTACCCAGGCTTGAGAGTGAGTCGTTAATTAGATTCAAGAATCACGATTGGTGATGATAGGAACTGAGCTAATTAATTTGTAAACATTGTAATCAATGATTTAAGAACTTAACTCTTGCACACCCTTGAAATGGTTATGAAAGGGACAAAAATACTTTATTCATGCCAGTTCCGACTCATTGGCTGACAATCGGAGTAATGAACTGTCGGAATTCCAGTGGTTTCCGAATTGTAGACGTTTGAAATACTTGACTTTCGAAGGAAGCGAACCTTCGGAGAAGTGAACCTTCAAAGTAGCGGACCTNTAGTTATAGCAACCCCTGCCCCTGCCACTCTCCACGAAGTAAGAGATTCTCGTTCAATCTTAAATTTAAAATCGCCGTTGGTCGCCGCAGCCCTGAACTGTACCCCAAATGTTACCCAGGCTTGAGAATGGGTCGTTAATTAGATTCAAGAATCACGGTTGGTGGTGATAGGAACTGAGCTCATTAATTTGTAATCATTGTAATCAATGTTTTAAGAACTTAACTCTTGCACACCCTTTAAATGATTATGAAAGGGACAAAAATACTTTATTCATGCCAGTTCCGACTCATTGGCTGACAATCGGAGTAATGAACTGTCGGAATTCCAGTGGTTTCCGAATTGTAGACGTTTGAAATACTTGACTTTCGAAGGAAGCGAACCTTCGGAGAAGTGAACCTTCAAAGTAGCGGACCTACGGAGTAGTGAACCTTCGGAATAGTGACATGTAACCTCATCAAGTTAGTTGCTCGTGTGAATTAAGTCTGCAAGGCTGTGCACCATTGACAATGATTGATAATAGAAGACTTGGTTCATTGACCAACGCTTTTATTAGGTCTAGACCTACTTCACCCTAATAATGTGAACATATACTCAGTGCAAGAGAACACGGTAGTTAAAGCCTAACTTCAACTGAAATTTTGTTATTTTAGGTGTTTTGGGCTAACCAGGTAGTCCTAGCAAAGCCTCAGTTAGCGAGATGAGAAAGCATGAATTCAGTCTCGGAAATTAAGGACCGACAAATGATAGGTGCCGTATTGCGTCACCTCGAGATCCCAGGCAAAACGACAGAAGACCGATAATAGTTGTATTGAATATCGGTCTCATAAATCACCATTGCGTGCGAGTGTTATTCGCAGTTAAAAGGTGATTTTCGCGGTGACGTAGTCAAAAACAAACCAATACGGCTCGTTACATTTATCAATTCATGGCACTGGTGGGCTCAGAGTGATACTCTTGACATACTGTAGGCACCAGATTTACTGGTGTTACCGTTTAAGATAGGCTTTAGGTTTTTGAGCGACGACGGAAGACTGCCGGAAATTACCGTTGGGTCGGCGTGTACTGAATTTAAAAGAATGGAACGCACACACGTCTACAAGCATGCATGTAAATCCAATGAGATGAATATAACTTTTTTGTACATAGCTCATTGTGTAAATCCACTAATTCACAATCAAAATGGACACTGGATTAGCAACATAGTTGACAATCACTTTCAATTGCCGTACAGGTATACCAACATAGCAGACAGCAAACCTATTTTCTGCTGTTTATTTCTTGGTCGATTTTAACTGAAGCATTCACGCCGCACTGCGTTTTGTGAACCCTCTCGCTGCTACATGTATATAGCTTAGCTACGTATAGACATATGCTTGGAGACTCCTTGTTACCCTATGGTGTAGCCACCACGCGCGTTCAATGTCGATGAATAACATATAAAATCTCCTCTAATCGTCTGCACGACCCTGTCATCTACGCAAACCCCACACGGGCGAAGATGGCCAGGTACATTTCAAATTTCAGATAAATCGTTCAAGGGACACCTTAGATACTGCAAAAAACTCCACTGGAGGCTGTCACCGGCATGCTGTGAACATCCCCTTCGAACGAAACAAAAACCGGCCTGATTTGCAGAAACGTTTCTCCAACGTCTCATCTAGTTCAGCCTAATTCCAGTGTCAGCAGTGGCCGGTGATCAAAGGAATGACTCTATTCACTAGGTCAGTAGTGAGAGTAATTTGATCTGATACTAAACATTAAAATATTTCGTATCAGCTCATAATATCTAAATAGAAAGCTTGAAGCCATCCGGGATATCCTGTTCCATTTTCTCTTCGGGACATGAAAACTTGGGAACAACTGCAATCTGAACAGGGGACTAAAATGAGACTACACGGAATTTTTAATTTTTAAAACTAGCTGCTTCAGCAATCTTGTCAACATTAGCTCGAGCTTTGAGATAAATGTATTTGTTGGGATGCAGGTCCCAGTATGGCATATTAGCAGATAGCACTGCATAGCCTACAAACAATAAAAGCCGGGCCTGAAAGCTAATGTGAATAAAACCAGGATGTGATGTCTTCTGGTTTAAAAGGCACATGCTAACAGTATGGAATAATCTCGAGTTACTCGAGAACTGCAAGTCCTAGAGAAAAACAAATACACATTTCCGATAACCCTTGCAATAACTTTTACACAGAAAACGTCTGAAAAATCACTCCAGAGACAGTGAATCTACATGTGCATTATGTAAACGCAAACCACAAAAACGACAAATGGCCGCCACAGCCCTATTATGCGTCTGATTTCAACACAAGAACAACTCACAAGACACACGTTGCATGTAGGGGCAGACAAGGAATGCGACCTGTAGCTTTTAAGTAAATAAGTGGAGGAAAATGTTACTGTTCATTTAACAGATTATTTAAGAAAATATTCAGCAAGTTTTGAAATGCTTGGACAGTCCACTGATTTAGAATGATCCCAATAAGGTCAATTGAAAACATCACAATGGTGGCCATATTCGCAATCTTGAAGAACATCGTGTAAAACGCATCGAATATTCACAACGGTTGAGCAAATGAAACACATCCAAATTACAAGGCATTACTAATTGCAAATTATGATCTTTGTTGAAAAAAAGTTTGTTTTGGGCAATGGAGTGCCACTATAGAACCGCCATCTTGTTTCAGATGCGCATGAACCATCGCATCATGATAGTAAATGTGTAGTTCTATTTACGGGGCAATTATGAGTGCAGGTTACTGAGAAATCATGGTTTTAGAACTGTCCATCTTCTACTTTGAAAAAAAGTCCGATACAGCTGCCTAATTTTGGATCTAATCGTGAGGAAAAACTATGTGTAGATTTGAAGACATTCAGAAGTTGCAGGTTATATGTCAGTGAACAGGTCCGTGCTTTACGCCGCAAATAATTATTTTACGCCGTAAATAATTACTTTACGCCGCAAATAATTTATTAACGCCGCAAAAAATTACTTTACCCCTCTAACAAGAATTATCTTACGCACGTAATTTAACGGCGTAACGTTCACCCATTTGGACGCCGATACACCATAGGGTAACAAGGGAGTCTACATGTAAACGTCTATAACTAGCTCAGCTATAAAGCAGAGAAAGAGCTCTCAAAAAGTAATATGGTGTAAATGCCTTAAAATCGACCAAGAACCAAAACAGCAGAAAATATGTTTGTTATCTGCTAGTTTGGTAAACTAACTAGCACAGTATGGTAAGGTGTAGGCGTTTTCAAATTTCGAATTGAAGGTGATGACAGATTCGGATCCAGGATTTTGATTGGGGGGGGGGGCAGGGCAGACTATTAACCAGGATTTTGCCCGTCAGACGTCCGCACCCCCGAACTGGCAAATGGAATCTTCGAGAATTTTAGAGGGGGGGAAGGCCACCTTGGCCCCCCTCTAAGTCCGCCACTGGATGGTTAAATGATTGTTGTTCATCCAGTGTGCGCATGCGTTTCCATTCTTTTAAATCTAGTATATAAACTCCGACGGTAAGTTCGTTATAGGCAGTCCTCCGTCGTTGCTCAAACAAAACCCGGACATTTTATAACTACCGTGTGTTCTTGCACTGAGAAACCCGACGAGCATATTTGCAGTATCAGGGAAAAGTAGCCTAACTCTAGACCGAATAAAAGCTTTGTTCAGTAAAAGTATTCTCTTGTCAATCAGTGTCAGTGGTACACAGCTTCGAAGACATCATACAGTACGAGCAACAGATTTGATGGAAAAGATTTCCTAAGTTACATGTCACTACTCCAAAGGTTCACTACCCAGAAAGTCCACTACTTCGAAGGTTCATTACTCCAAAGGTTCACTACCCAGAAAGTCCACTACTTCGAAGGTTCATTACTCCAAAGGTTCACTACCCAGAAAGTCCACTACTTCGAAGGTTCATTACTCCAAAGGTTCACTACCCAGAAAGTCCACTACTTCGAAGGTTCATTACTCCAAAGGTTCACTACCCAGAAAGTCCACTNCCACTCGGGCGAAGATGGCGAGGTACATTTCAAATTTCAGATAAATCGTTCAAGGGACACCTTATATACTGCAAAAAAAACTGGAGGCTGTCACCGGCATGCTGTGAACATCCCCTTCGAACGAAACAAGGGCTGATTTGCAGAAACGTTTCTCCAACGTCTCATCTAGTTCAGCCCAATTCCAGTGTCAGCAGTGGCCGGTGATCAGAGGAATGACTCTATTCACTGGGTCAGTAGTGAGAGTAATTTTAACTGATACTAAACATTAAAATATTTCGTATCAGCTCATGATATCTAAATAGAAGGCTTGAAGTCATCCGGGATATCCTGTTCCATTTTCTCTTCGGGACATGAAAACTTGGGAACAACTGCAATCTGAACAGGAGACTAAAATGAGACTACACGGAATTTTTAATTTTTAAAACTAGCTGCTTCAGCAATCGTGTCAACATTAACTCGAGCTTTGAGCTATTTGTTGGGATGCAGGTCCCAGTATGGCATATCAGCAGATAGCACTGCATAGCCTACAAACAATAAAAGCCGGGCCTGAAAGAATGTGAATAAAACCAGGATGTGATGTATTCTGGTGTAAAAGGCACATGCTAACAATATGGAATAATCTCGAGTTACTCGAGAACTGCAAGTTCTAGAGAAAAACAAATACACATTTCCGATAACCCTTGCAATAACTTTTACACAGAAAACGTCTGAAAAATCACTCCAGAGACCGTGGATCTACATGTGCATTATGTAAACGCAAACCACAAAAACGACAAATGGCCGCCACAGCCCTATTATGCGTCTGATTTGAACACAAGAACAACTCGCAAGACACACGTTGCATGTAGGGGCAGACAAGGAATGCGACCTGTAGCTTCTAAGTGAATAAGTGGAGGAAAATGTTACTGTTCATTTAACAGATTATTTAAGAAAATATTCAGCAAGTTTTGTAATGCTTGGACAGTCCACTGATTTAGAATGATCCCAATAAGGTCAATTGAAAACATCACAATGGCGGCCATATTCGCAATCTTGAAGAACATCGTGTAAAACGCATCGAATATTCGCAACGGTTGAGCGGTTTGTTTTGGGCAATGAAGTGCCACTATAGAACCGCCATCTTGTTACAGATGCGCATGAACCATCGCATCATGGTAGTAAATGTGTAGTTCTATTTACGGGGAAATTTTGAGTGCAGGTTACTGAAAAATCATGGTTTAGAACTGTCCATCTTCGACTTTGAAAAAATGTCCGATACAGCTGCCTAATTTTGGAATTAATCGTGAGGAAAAACTATGTGTAGATTTGAAGACATTCAGAAGTTGCAGGTTATGTGTCAGTGAACAGGTCCGTACTTTACGCCGCAAATAATTATTTTACGCCGTAAATAATTACTTTACGCCGCAAATAATTTATTTACGCCGCAAAAAATTACTTTACCCCTCTAACAAGAATTATCTTACGCACGTAATTTAACGGCGTAACGTTCACCCATTTGGACGCCGATACACCATAGGGTAACAAGGGAGTCTACATGTAAACGTTTATAACTAGCTAAGCTATAAAGCAGAGAAAGAGCTCTCAAAAAGTAATATGGTGTGAATGCCTTAAAATCGACCAAGAACCAAAACAGCAGAAAATATGTTTGTTATCTGCTATTTGGTAAACTAACTAGCACAGTATGGTAAGGTGTAGGCATTTTCAAATTTCGAATTGAAGGTGATGACAGATTCGGATCCAGGATTTTGATTTGGGGGGGGGCAGGGCAGACTATTATCCAGGATTTTGCCCGTCAGACGTCTGCACCCCCGAACTGGCAAATGGAATCTTCGAGATTTTTAGGGGGGGGGGGCAAGGCTCCCTTGGCCCCCCTCTAAACCCGCCACTGGATGGTTAAGTGGTTGTTGTTCATCCAGTGTGCGCATGCGTTTCCATTCTTTTAAATCTAGTACACTCCGACGCTAACTTCATTATAGGCAGTCCTCCGTCGTTGCCCAAACAAAAACCGGACATTTTATAACTACCGTGTGTTCTTGCACCGAGAAAATCCGACGAGCATATTTGCAGTATCAGGGAAAAGTAGCCTAAGTCTAGACCTAATAAAAACTTTGTTCAGTAAAAGTATTCTCAGTGTCAATGGTACACAGCTTCGAAGACATCATACGAGCAACAGATTTGATGGAAAAGATTTCCTAAGTTACATGTCACTTCTCCGAAGGTTCACTACCCAGAAAGTCCACTACTTCGAAGGTTCATTACTCCAAAGGTTCACTACCCAGAAAGTCCACTAGTTCGAAGGTTCATTACTCCAAAGGTTCACTACCCAGAAAGTCCACTACTTCAAAGGTTCATTACTCCGAAGGTTCACTACCCAGAAAGTCCACTATTTCGATGGTTCATTACTCCGAAGGTTCACTACCCAGAAAGTCTACTATTTCGAAGGTTCATTACTCCAAAGGTTCACTACCTAGAGAGTCCACTACTTCGAAGGTTCATTACTCCGAAGGTTCGCTACCTTCGAAAGTTCTCTACTTCGAATGTCCACAATTCCGAAACCAGAACTCCGACTGTTCATTACTATGTGATTGTCTGCTAATGAGTGGGAACTGACATGAATACAGTATTGTGTGCATGTATTTGTGTCCATCATGTAAGGCCTAGCAATCAACTAAAGGATGTGCAAGAGCTGAATAGTCTTAAAATATTGTTTACAAATGTGCTCAGTTCCAAACAATGCCAATCGCGATTCTTGGATCACTCTCATGCAGGGACAACATCTGAGGCACTGGTCAAGGCTGCGACGACCAGGGGCAGTGTTTTCAATTTAGGAAGACTGAATGAGGTGTAATCAAACATGTAGGCACGCCTGATTCAAAAGTTTGGCGGAGGGTAACGCTAGAACGTTCTCTTTCTGGACTGCATTATATATCCAAATTTGAGTCCCATTCTTTACTAGCACGGCATCCTCATTTCCGTTTTCTCTCAAGAACATATACCTGAAGTCATCGTTGCGTACACAAATTTTGGCCGACAGACGGTTGTACACCTTTACTGCCAAATGGAATCTGGCCAATGTCTCGACTTTAGCTCATAATCGCCGTTCGTGATTCAAAACAATATTCTCACACAAACGAAGAAGAATCGCCTGCTTCGAGTACCCTTTGCTACACACGGAGTCAGGTACAACTGAATATATTATCTAGATGCGGAACGTTCGGGTTCTTGTTTTTCTCTATAAATGGTTACCATTCGTCATTCGACAGTCAAACCAAGCCATTAACTCGACACGTTTCGACAAGTTGGTAAGTTTGGTATTTCAGTGAAGTATTCTACATTTTACATTTGTAATTCGCTCCTTTAGAGATAATTACCTTACCTTTACTGTCATTGTTAATCTCGCTAGGACAGAAAAAACTCCAAAACGATGTGAGGCAAAACATTGGCTGCGCACTCTTACGACCAAGGTGTGGGAAGTGAACTTCCTTGGCACAGGCTTTTATGCGCGATTTGAGAATGACAATGGACGCTAGTGTATGTACATGTATCTTAGGATGAATTTGTGAACGTTATGCGCATAATTTTTTGTTAATAGTCGACGAGCATGTATTCTTATCAGCGTTTATTATTTTCTGAACAAATGATTTATTTGCAGAGCATATTAATATTAATGGAAAAATTCATTATTAAGGGGGTAAATTAATTTACGCGTGTTAATTATTCTGGGCCTCTAATAGTTATGTAAGCTGCAAATAATTAGTCAAAGCCTTAAGTTTTAGTCTTACAACGTTTACAATAATTACATGTAGGAAGGAAATCATTTTGGAAGTTTAATAACTCTCTCTTAAAAAACTCAGAGTATATTGCTGCAGTCAAGGATCCTATTAAGTTAGTTAAACAACAGTTTATGACTGACGGCTTTCAGACAGTTGATAGTACAAGTAATTCAGATTTACAATTGTCTATAAATGATCAAATTTTTGAAACGTTGTTGATGGAGATTCGCGGCAAAACAATTTCCTTTGCTACTTATTTAAAAAGAAAATGTGGGGGAGCTCAACAGAAACTTGTCAAAGAAATAAGCTTTTTGGAAAAAGTTTAAGGCTTGATATGGAACAACTGAAATACTCGACTTGCGGAGCTAAGGACAAATAAGGTAAGAGGTCTTATGAAGAGGGTGAAAAACCTTCCAGATATTTTCTTCACTTGGAAAATAGGCATTACACAAGTACTGTAAGTTTATGCCTTTTTGGTGGAAATCTTACAATACTAAAACCAATAGTGAAGAAGAGGTTATTCAGGAAACCAAAACATTTTATGAAAATCTATACAAATATAGACATTCTAACAATACTGCTTTAGAAGTTCTTCTTGATGAGGTTGGTGACTCCAAACTAAATGAAACAGAAAAAGAAAAATTAGACGGTTTTCTTACATATGAAGAAGTCACTCAATTCTTGAAAAAAATGAAAAACAAGAGCCCAGGCTCTGATGGTTTTTCAGTGGAATTTTTGAAATTGTTTTGGGCTGACATTGGACATTTCGTTGTTCGCTCACTTAATACTTGTTTTGCTGTTGGCCAGTTATCATCAACACAGAAAGAGGGAGTGATTACCTGCATCCCTAAGGGAGCAGATAAAAGTAAACATTATTTGAAAAACTGGAGACCCATATCCTTACTCAGTGTGACATATAAATTGGTTTCTTCGGCTGTGGCTGAGCTTTGGGAAAACGAATCAGTAAGAACCAAAAAGTTTTTGTTTTTGGAAGAAAGATGAACGAAAGTATCTGCGTGCTATATGATTTAATGTTTTATGCCCAGGCTGCTAACAAATCAGGATTGCTTTTACTTGTTGATTTTGAGAAAGCATTTGATTCATTGTCGTAGAATTTTATTGAAAAACTTCCTTAATTTTGGTTAGTCAATCCGAAGGTGGGTGGAAGTCTTTTATAGTCATATTAAGTCCTGTGTTGTAGTAAATGGTCATCCATCTTCATGGTTCAATATTTCGCGTGGCTAAAGACAAGGTGACCCTTTGTCTCCCTACAATTTCATATTGTGCGCGGAGATTTTGGCGTATTTAATCAAGAATAATAAAAATATTGCTGGTGTAGTTGCAGGAAATAAGGAATATTTGAAGTTGGATAGGTCGAATTTGTCATTGAATCTAGGAATCATATCAGAAAATCTCGCATCCACGGACACTCCTCGAGTTTATCCAACTTTCTTCCGTCGCAGATTCAGCCACCGACACAGTAGCAAAATTTTATTTGTTGGCTTTGGAAGTTCAAATACAATTAAGACAGTAGTAGGAAAAAGTTTGAAAAAAAGCAAGATACCAACAAATATCATGAGAAACTTCAATGACGCGAAAACGAAGTTAAGAGACCAACTTCACGGATGTTGCAGGTTTGTGGGTAAATATCACGAGATTACGTGTCGCTATGTAAACCTGAACAACTCTAATGTAAATGCATCATGAATGGTCTTTGGCGAGCTTAGAAAGTGTTTTCGTCAGTTGTTAAGGTGAGACTTGAATGGAGACAATGACAAAGTGGTGTGATTGATGTTATTTTGGTAATCCGACTTTCAACTCAGGAACTTCTCTTTGGCTTAATATTGAGGGTCGATTGTTTTGATTTAATTTTGGGAAGAGTAACAAAACTCGACTCGTCAAATAAGGCATTTCAGCATTTCTCGTTTGCAATATACTGCTTCGTTCTTGTTGCATCTTATGATACCACCAAAACAGCGTTAATATGACCTCAGCAGGTACTGTAGTCTTGAATGAAGTTTTACCTGTGCAACCACGTAAGAACAGTTCTCGAACCATATTTGTAAGATAGCCATGTTATGATTATTTCTAGACACCCTCAATAAACTCGAGTAATGACAAAGTCGACCAATGTTATCGCTTTGCTGGTCATAGTTGCATGTCTGGTGCTCTACGTCAGGTGAGTATTATATCCATGTTTTATTTTCTCATTTCCCTTCAAAAAGTTGCAAAATAAGGTCACATAGGTCAACGTCATCTCGAGCCATGATGTTGTGAAAATAGGTATTACATTCAGATCCACGTATCAATGAGGGGACACTCTGGTGTCAGAAATGTTGCTTGTAGAAAAACCATGAACAGAAAAAATCTCAGTTCACTGCCTTTCACGAGCTCTTGACCAGAATCATTAAAGAGGCCTGGAACTCAAATTGCATGATTCAGAGTGGTTCTCTGCCACTGAAACAGAATTCACTCTTCTCATCCTGTGTTTTTACGGTTTGTGCGTAAAGATTTTGAATTTTGTTGTTGTTGTTTGTTGTTGATTCATCCTTCATGAGAGGTACTAATTGTTTAATAACTGTTAACAAAAACTGCTATAAGTCGCCGAAGCCCGAGTTTTGGTACTATTTTAATACATACACTGGTTCGTTTTTGTTGTTCCTTAGTTTGAAGTTAGCTTTTCTTGACCCACTGAAGCACTGTTCATAAACGAAAGAAATATTTACTCAGCATTCTTTCTTGAAAGCCACTGAATTTGTTGCTTTGTTTGCAGCGTCTCGGAAGCACAACTTAGAGGCGAAACCACGTTGCATGAAGTTAGGCGTGCAAGCGCCTCCCAAAGGTTGTCCTTGGACAGTGAAGAGAACGCAGACAGTTTGGAACGCAGACTTCAAGAGGAAATCGGCCACAAGCATATGGCATGAAGCTGCTTCAGTAATCTTCAACAAACACTCTTAAAGTGTCTTAAAGGAATGAAATGTAGTGGAAATATCTCACAATCATTTTGAAGAGAATATAAATATCTCTGAACTTATTTATTGCATTTTAATTTTATCTCAACACCGCATAACGATGCTTCGTTGTAAAAGTCTACCAAATGTCAAGACCTTAGGCTAGCAATGATACAATGAGAGGTGCTTCGAACTCTCGTTCAGAAAGGAATCAAAATTACCGGAGATTTCAAATAAATCACCCTTAACCAGAAAGCGCCAATGAGCGTTTTTCCGAAATCCTCGGTAGGACTTCGACCACTTGCACTTGTGAAACTGGTTTTGACTTACCCTCTGACACAGCGCCACCTATACTGAAAAGTCGCCCAGTGGAAACATGATGAACGACGCAGAAGGTCACCCGTTCGAGTCTCGGTTGGCAAAAAAATTCAGTCTTTTCACTAGGTCACCTGATGAGGCTACATGTGGCCTACTGATCAGACTTAAAAATGTTCTGTAATATTATTATTTCAAACTGAACAATAAAACGTACAAAAGTCTACCGATGATGTGAGTCGCTTACTACCATTGCTTGGGCGTATAGTTACTCCCAGCACTCTACCTGCATTATAGAAAGTAGAATAGTAGCAAGTAAAAGTATAGCAGACAGCAAACCCATTTTCTGCTGTTTGTTTCTCGGTAGATTTTAAGGCATTCACACCTCACTACTTTTTGGGAACTCTCTCGCTGCTACACGTATATAGCTTAGCTACGTATAGACATATGGTTGCTCCTTGTTACCCTATCGTGTAGCCGTCACGCGCGTTCAATACAGACGAATAACATAACCAAATCTAATCGTCTGCACGATCCTGTCATCTACGCCAACACCACTCGGGCGAAGTTGGCCGAGGTGCGAACTGATGGTTACGTGAAGCTCTTTAAATTGGAATCAAATTCAAAATTATAATTTACTTAGTTATCATTGCAGTTATTAGTACCAGCTCATGTAGCTGCAACAATTTTTTGAGAAGCATATCAGCATAAAATTCCTGGTCCAAATTATTTGCAGTTGGACCATTGTATAACGATTCATACTCGTTCTTCCAGTTATTAAAAAACATTTGTTATTGCTAATAACGTTTCCAGTACCATCGTATGCCTCCATGGGTATCGTCTTTCTAAAGGAGGGGTCCAATTTCTTAATACACTTCCGAAATTCTATTGGGTTAATTGGAATTTAAAGACTCTATAAGGCCAGCTTGATCTCTCAATTTTTTTCGATCATGCTGTGAACTTTATCAAATAGTAACTGAGGATTTTGAAATTGGCGTCAAAGTAAAGAGCGTTCTTCCCGAGAGCCGCTGCATTTTAAAAACCTTTTCCTTGAAAATTACATCTTTTCAAAGCTAGGACAATTCAGCACGCCAATAGGGTTTGCTTGTTAAAAATCCCCTTTTCTCCTTCTTTGAGTTATAACAAAATAATTTTCTGTCCATCTCATAAAATATACTCTTACAAAACCTACTGTACATATAGTAAATGGTTTCTTGGGTTGCTCTGCAGACCAAAATAGAATCAATTGATTCTCGTATAGCAGTATTAAAAATTTCAGATTTCATAAAGTCTTCGGGAATTGACCGTACCTTGTATCTCTTTGGGGAATCAATGCCAACTGCATTTAAATGCGAAGAGTTGCTATCATAATGTACGGAAAACTCGAGGGCAAGTAAAAATGAACTGGCATATGGCAAACAACAGAAAGCTCACTCAAGAGATTAAATTTGTCTACCAATTCCCCGGGTGTATAAATTTCAAATTTCAGACAATTAGATAATTTTCTATGTTGCATAACGACGTAGTCAACAACGGAAGAACCCCTTCCCGATACGAATGTATAGTAATTATCTTGTTCGAGACTTACCCGCGCATTGAGAACACAGAACTTTTAGTCAATACAAAATTCTGTGGAGGAATCCCCATGCCTATGTTTAGAACCATCTAAACACTGTCTGCTGGGGATTACATCTACATTCTGTTCATTATATTTCATGTCTCTTATGCGGGCATTAATGTCTTCACATACAGAATCGACATCATCGAGAGAACACAACTGACATAACAAATGAGCATAAAAAGTGCACGGGCCATATCTCCAAGGGGAATTTTATGGATGTGTATAACAAGACAAATATAACAAACTTATAATCAGAAATCACATTACTAAAATGTAGTCCAATTATGCCATCATGCTTACCGGTGACTCGACTCGGCAATCGTTTAGATCTTATTAAGTTCACCGGATGACCAATCTCGGAAACAATATCTTTAACCAAGGCTTCAGTGTTTTCGTTTACAAGGAACGTTATATGGCACCACTGGCTTGATTTCATCATAGTCAACAGCAACAGAGGTCTGTTTACCGTTACGCTCCAACACTTCAATCCGACCTCTCAGTTGGTTGATCTCCATAGTTAAATCGTCTTTTACGGCATTGAGGTGCCCCAGCAGGAGTGTATTTGAAGCGATAGCCTGCCCCAGCTTGCGGTGGTTTTCATCTCTCGACTTTGCTCGTGAGTTTTTTATATAGCCACCATTACTTTATCCAAAGAAACCTCGTCCTCTGACACCGACACTAATGTATTCTTCTGTGGCAGTTCACACGTTTTCGACACAGGGAGACTCACATGAGAATAAATAACAAAGATGAATCAAAAACTGTCCTTAAAAGCACTTGTGCAACGAAATACTGATGAAAATAACACAGAATTCCGAAGGTCGACCTCTCAGCTGCCGCGCATGCGCACTACTTGTTGGATTCAAATTGAGCTTTTCCTCTAGCAATGTGGCCTAAGGATAATTGTCCTCTTCTCTCTCGGAATTTTGAAAATGTTGTCCTTTTAATAAAATTCATGGGGTATGCTCAGAGGTGTGAACTGTGCATTCCCCGAATTTTGGTAGTTCCTGCCTTTTAGTGGACTTGTGTCTCGTTTTCTACTTTTTTCGGAGTTTTTGTTTCTCTGAGGCGGACCTTTTTGCCCACTTATAGCCCCCCACCGGCTCCCTGGTTGCTCACATGAACATTAGAACGTGCTGAAAGAATCACTGGCCTGTCTTTTAGAAAGTTTTGAATTTGAGGATTGCGGACACTGTTCATTTGGGAAACTGGACAAACCGTGCAGGTCGCTCCTTTTTGAGGTCGATGGAGCTGCGGACTTTAAGAATTTTGAGAATTATAGTACCATGAGCGTACATTGTATAAATTTTATCGCACAGCGTTTAGCAAGTTATTCCATGTACACTGTATAGGCTTAAACTAAGCGTGAAAGAAACAACTTAAACTTCCTCGTTGTCATTTTACCATTCATTTGTTCCCTTGGACATGAAAAGACAGTTTTAGGCGATGTATTGCTTTGTCATTGGAAACTATACAAATACAATAATATATACACCATGTCAAATTATCCTGATAATCAAAAACGTTCAAACCCATTTGCAATCTCACCAAACAACTTCTAAAAGCTATCGAAAGTATCAAACACTTAAAAAGACAAAACAACCAACATTTTCACGTTCGTTTGAAGTCAAGTCATCACTCCTTAATTTGTAAAAGTCTAAGACAACTAACAAGTTTCATGAGCCTGATTGGCGCCGAAATCGTGAAAACAATATAAGTCAATAGGTCACAATACTACGTCAAAGTCATTTCGTTAGCCAAAAATAAGTGAACTCCGAATATAACTGCGTTGTGTCAGCCAGCGGTCACGTTTGGAGGAGGGCGTGTGAGCATCAAGAGTGAAACATCCTCAAGCGCTAGTGTGTCTTGAACTTTGTGATGGACAAGACGATGTCGTCTGTCGATATGGAAGTCTCTCTTGAAGCTCTTGAATTTCCATCGCTGTTGGAGTAATCTCTGACACGTGATCGTCGGGCGTCAGTTGTTTGAGTTTGTACTCGGCGATGACGTAAAACATGATAGCGACAGTGAGAAGAACCATTATCATATATAATTTGGTGTCGATGCACACGAAAGCGCTCAGGAAAAATCCTGTAGCTGCTCCCAAAGACTGGATCATGCGAAACCCACACAGCGCCATCTCATGGTCATCGGGATACGCTGTCATGATTAGATCTGTGAACAAAACAAATTTAGTGACTCAAACTGACTCTCTGAAAACGCTTTGAGGTAATGATGTAGTTACATATCATTTCTATGAAAAAAATTGGCCTATCTACACCGATTTCTGGCCTATTTACATTGGCACAACGCCAATGAAGTTTCAGCAAGTTATGATGTATTATCCATGGAAGCATAGCACCTAACTATTTGCTCGCAAGCTTGTTGTAAATTGCGGTGATCTTCGAATAGGTGACAGACCTGGTACTGTCATGTCTCTCTGGTGAGGTCACCTGCGCTCTGGGCGAAACTAAAGCATTGGTTATGAGTTTTGTCCATCGTATAGACGCAATTCTCGAGGTGCCCTGCGTTTCAGTAACATACGTAAATGATAAACCGCCCCCTATGTTTTTAATGGATGTCTAGTTTTCATTCTAAATATGTGGTTAAGTTGCATACACCATATTACAGAATAATACTTCTCAGTGCTCGGCCAAAACATTCAAAACCTGCTTGAAGAGACATCCTAACGGTGATTAGTCACCTGCTTCGGTTTACTTTTAATGTGTTCTTGTTGAACTTCGCGAGGGAAAACGAATTGACTGAGGACAACACAATAGTGTGTGTATTCCACAAGCGGCCTTTTTCATGAAAATTAAAGGTGATCCCCAATGCCTGTTATATCGAAGGAAAAGTCCCTCCATATTCCGCGATGTGAGTCGGTCATTCCATGTGAAGGGACTTGGTCGTCCTTCTTGATTCTTGAAGCGACCATCTCGTAAATTGCTAAATTAGGTTTAGTGCAACAGACCCAGTACCTAAAAAGACGTCCCCAAATCACACAGAGGATCATTAGGCCTAGTCCTCAACAGAATATGACCATTATCGTGCCAAAGCACCGGTCTATGCGTAGCCCGTTCGGTTGAGCTCTTATATGTCAAATTACCTACAGCTACTTACAGTTGCACTGCGTTTGCCAAACTGCATCACAGACTCCCCAAACTCCGGCGATGACAAAGAAAACCCACGTATCGTGCTCAGTTGGTATCCACATTATCATAAAAACCATGACACCCATGTGTAAGATGGTACCCGCTCCTATAATCGCCTCCCGTGGGACGTTCTTGGAAGCTTGAGCAACAGCAAGACTACTGAACACGTTAGCGATACCCATTAGAATCATGCAGTAACCGATGTTCTGGATGCCAAGTTCACACCTCACAAATGACTGAAAAAGAGAAACATAGGTTTTGGTTTGAGTGATTGTAGTACAACGAGGTACTCAAAGTCATACTTCTTGTCCTTCCACGAATTCTCGTTTGTCTCAAACCATGTGAGAGGTTTGTTGTTAAATGTCTTGGTTTGCTGTTACCAACCAAAACAATCAACTTCATGCACAAAAATGTATTGGTACGAGGGATGTTCGTTCTTCTCAATAAGTTGGGGTAAACCCGTTTGCTCAATATACCATGAGCTTCGATCTCAACTCGAGCATTGAGCATTTGGGCATAATTTCACTAATTACTCAGTAAGAATAAACATGCAGTAACAAACAAGTAACATCTCGCTTTTAGAGCCTAATAACCATGCGCTTGGTGCATATACAGTTGACCCCCATTTTATTGAGTAAGATCATCAATCTAAAGATTGAATAGTTTGTTTTGTGTATGGCACTTGGAGGTATTTTTCGCATCTTAGACGAAATAAAATATGATATGGGTGGAGAGCATGGAATACGATTTCAAGCTAATGTCGTTGACGCAAAACAGTTATACGAGAGATACCCAAAATTCCGGCAGTTTGGATATTGTGGGCAAACGCATATATTTGAGAAATTCGTGGTCTGACTGTCTCAAGTGAAACCCTTTGCGAATTTGTGAGTGGTAATTCACGTGGCGCGCGTGCATCGTTTAGCTTCTTGGATATTTAGCCAGGTAGCTTTGATTTTGCAATGTCTGATTTACAGGCGATAAGGAATGTGCATCAGATTTTTCTTCAACATCAGCAAGACTGCTGCTGTATCACATCGGCAGCCCCAGGAAGCCTTTGAGAATCATGCCATGTTCCATGAGAGAGCGTTTGTGTGGTACAAATGTTTCAAGGATGGCAGGCGCAGTGGGAAACCGTTGACAAGCAAACCGCATCAGAATGTCGAAGAGTGGATGCGGCTATACTACAAAACCAACGAAGAACCATGCATGACGTTTGCAACGTTTTAAGAATGTGTTACGGGAGTATTCAGCGCATTTTTGTGTAATAAAGTGAACATGAGACGTATTTCTGCCAAAGTTGTTCCAACAATCTCTCAGCTGTTAACAGAAGGCCTGCCGCACTGCGACTTGCCGGGATCTCAAAAATGAGTCAGAGCTAAACCAGAACTTGGCCCGGTCTTCAATTTTTTACTCGAAATGGAACTCGAAATTAGGTTTGGCATTTCCTACTCTACTTTCTGGCGAACTCAAGATAAGTGTCTATTATTCTATGCTCGAGTACACAATAACTTACGTAGATAATTCATTGTCCTTAGTTCACAGTTTGTAAACCCAATATTAAAGCAATAAGTTCGAGTTTGAACTCGAAATTTCGAGTTTTTACTCGAGTTTGTAGCACGAATATAAGGGTCTTCAAGGGCAAACTTGAACTAGAAACTCCTGTGCATAAATTATAATGTATTCGAGCACAGTCTGATAACCAATTATCTTAAGTTCGTACAAAAGGAGCAGAGAAATTGCCAAAAATAGTTTCGAGTTCGTTTCGAGTACAAAGATTAGAGACCGGGCCCTTGTTACATTACACTACTGATGAACCGGGGACGTACGACTTTGAACCCGAGACTGAAGCAACAGTCGTCACAGTGGAAGTCATCTTGTTTACAAATTCCAAAGAAAGCGCGCCAAGTTCGAAGCAACGTGAATTCCAAGGTAATTGTTTTTTCCGACATGCAGAGCATTGTTCTCAAGAAATTTGTTCCTCGGGCATTACTGGGGGTGTTGGAAAACAATGACTGGGCCTTTTCACACATCGCACGTTGTCCAGGAGCTCTAGGATTCTAAGAGCACTACATGTATGATCTTTGCTACAGGAGGTCAGGAGCGAAGAGAATCGGAAATGCAGGGAACCGTGAAAGAAACGCTGGGATGACAGTATGCGTGCTGTTAGTTCAATTAGTCAGGGTTTGTTTTGTTTGTGTATCTTGCAGTGTAGCCACCAGGTGTCTCCTCTTCTTCTTGTAGTGTGTCTTTTGTGCCCCTACATTTTCATTGAGCTATTGTCTTTGAATCATTGTTATGGAGATGTACTCAGATTGACCATGGGTGTGGTGCACAGCAGCTGCATTAGTTTTCTGACAGTCTTGTGAGACAGATATTAGGTTTGGCAGCCACAGGGCTTGACATTCTGTAACTTGAAATTTTGTTACTTTGTTTTCTCTCATACTGTGTAAAGTTGTCTGGAATTTGGTAAGTGAGTTGCTTACTCTGTTTAGTCTGTAAGTGACCTGCTAGTGTAGCTAATGTTTATATTTTTTGCTAAGAAGCTATAGTGGAATGTTATCCTGTATGCAGAGTCAGTTTGGTAGATTTTGATATCTCGTTGAGTGTAGTTTTGTTGCTTTTTCAGTAAACGTAGATATGTGACACTGAACCAAGGTGTTTTCTTTAATCCGGATTGCCCGGCCTGTGGTGTCGTCACACGTGCCAAGGATGACTATTTCGATGGGTTCGGTGAAAGATAGCCAGTCGGTCAAAATTTAGTTGATTTGTGTTCAAATTACCGGGTATCGTGTACCTGTTCAAAGTGAGCGACCACCTCCTCCGTGAACACGTGAAGAAGTAACACCGTGTCTATCATGTCTAAAATAAGCTGCATGCGAACGAGCGCCCTCATTTGGCGAATTGGATAAAAAGTTCGGCCTCAGAGAAACAAGAAGACTGAGAAAACGAGACAAACAGTCCACTAAAATGGCGCAAACGCACATCTCACAGCTCTGGACGTGGTATCCGTTTTTTTCAGTGCTTCGATTTTTTTTCGGTACCACATCCTCGGAAATTCGAGCCCCCCATATTAAAGGCTAGTGCGCGCATGAGTTGTTCTGTTTACACCAACCTTTAGCCTACATGTATTTGCGTTGGCACAACATATCTCTGGCATAAAAAGTTCTTAGAAGCGAAGGAGCGCATGTATCTGGTACACTGGTGGTGGTCGCTTTGACTATAATGTTTCTGGTAGACGACGGGTTTGAACCCGAGACCTTTCAGTTGTCAGTCCAGTACTCTCCTCAGCACTCTCACCACTAGGCCACTAAGTCATCGAGTTGCAACACCTGAAGATAGCCGGAGAAATGACCGACCGAAGTGTCGTGCCAGTGTGAATAGGCAGAGGTTGGTGTAAATAAACCAAGAGATTTAGACGTGATACTCTGTTCCTGAGGTGTATGCCTTGTCGTGGCGGAACAGCTTGCGTATCTCCGTGACCTCTAGAGCTTTACCGGCGGGTGTTTAAACTCCTGGCAGGGCTACTCATGCCGGGCAGGTCGAAAGGTAGAAATCAGACGAAATTCACCCCAAACACTCCCTAGGGTCACACTAGGGTTGGGCGTAAGGCCAAATCCTTTACCCTGTAAAACATTGCTCCTGTCACCTGCGAGAAGGACAACTCTTACACCAAAACCTGGGCAAACTGGGCTCATCAGCCATAGAAGGCAACTAGTCTAGGAGAAGGCCACTCCGAAATAAAACCATGTGCTGCCACGAAGACAGAGCATGTCGGCTAATGACAGCGGGACGACCTTCTGTACCTGTATTACCTTCCCTGCAAAAGAGAACCAGACATGCACGCATTTTACCCATCATGGCCATGCAAACGGATATTAGACGGTATGGTGCTCGTCCCGTGGTTCGCCAGGCATTTGACAACTTGACAGCGCCGGGTCCTCAGCCTCGAAAGGACCCACCTTTAGAGACTGGTGAGGCGAATCCAAGACTCAACCGAAGGCAGCAAAGGTCAATGCTAGCTAGCCAACATAGTCAGTCAGAAACATCAGTTGCTCCGCTTTTCTTCGCACAGTGGAACGCTGAGGGTCTTCGCAAGATTTTCTCCGTAGAGAGAAAGTGGACATCATCTGTATCCATGAGACACACCTTACAGATGCTTCTTCATCAGAGGTGCGAGCTTTTCCTACATGACAGAATCAACCGTTCCAAGGGAGGCATTCTCACCCTCGTACGGAACACCATCCCAGCGATAGAGATTGGGAGGTCTGTAGGAGAAAATGAATTTATCGAAGAGAAAATTGTACTCCAAGGGAGAGAAATCATCATCATCAACTTCTACTGCCCACCTGACAAAGACCTGCAACTCAACACTCTTCCCCTGTCAAACCAAGACCTACATGTACTTATCATAGGTAACCTTAGTGGTCACTCCCCAAGCTGGGAATACAAAGACATGAAGAGTAGAGGAGAACAAATTGAAGACTTTATGATTGACAACTGTCTCATCCTTATCAACAAGCCGGACGATAAGCCAACCTGCCTGTCCCGAGCTTGGAAGACGACAAGCACTCCAGACCTTGCCATAGCCACGGAAGACATCCAGAAAGTATGCAACAGGATGGTCACAAACCAGCTAGGAGGGAGTGACCACTTACCAGTCCTAATTAAGCTCTCACTACTAGAACAACCCTCCGTCACAAGAAAAGAGCCTAGATGGAACTACAAAAAGGCAAACTGGACGAAGTTTAAAAAACTGACACACACACTCTGCAGAAAAATCACCTTTGACTCAAAGGAAGACCTCAACATCAATGTCAGGCGGATTTCCAACTGCATCCTCCAGGCGGCACGCCAGAGCATTCCAAGGGGAAGACGAAGAGACTACAAACCATATTGGAGTGACCAACTGCAGAGTCTCCATGACCAAGTAACATCAACAAGAGAGCAACTTGAAAAAGACCCAACCCCGCAAAACACAGAAATCTACAACCAAGCAAGAGCTGCATTTGATGAGGAAAAGACAACAGAAATCCGCAAGTCCTGGCACGAAAAGACCAGCTCTCTAAACATGGAGAAAGACACAGGGAAACTGTGGCACCTCACAAAGACCCTAAACGACGACCACCAGTGCACTCCAAGAGTGACGCTCCTAAAAGAAAATGGACAGACTTACACTGGGAGGAGAGCCCTGCTTGCTGAGAATTTTAGAGATGTCAGTCTCCTGGACATTCCTAGGCAGAAAACAGCAGAAGCCCGAACAAAGAAAACAGAGGAACTGAGAAAGAGGCAACCACAACAAACTGCCAGCATGACTAACGACTTCACCATGCAAGAACTGAACAATTCCATCAGACAACTCAAGACCAAGAAGGCACCCGGAAAGGACGGCATCAGCAATGACATGATTCAACACCTTGGAAGTCTCACCAAACAGAAGCTTCTGGATATTTACAACCAGTGTTGGAGAATTTTTTTTTCCACTCAGCTGGAAGGAAGCCATAATCATTCCAAGGACAGTCACAGCAAGAGCAGCTATCGCCCCGTCAGCTTTCTCAGCTGTCCCGGCAAACTCATGGAACGCATGGTCAACAAACGTCTGCAATATCATCTTGAAAAGAACAGGCTTATAAACTCCACCCAGTCAGGGTTCAGAAAGAACAGAAGCACAGAGGATCAGATCACACTGCTCACCCAAAACATAGAAAATGGCTTTCAGCAGAAAATGAAGACACTAGCCGTATTTGTGGACCTAACAAAAGCCTTCGATAAGGTCTGGGAGGAGGGCTTACTCCTCAAGCTCCTCCAAAAACAAGTATGTGGCAAAATGTATGCGTGGATTAACAGTTACCTCTTCTAAAGATCTGCGCGCGTACAGCTGGAAGGACAGACAAGCAAGCTGATTAGGACTAGGGAAGGAATACCCCAGGGCAACATAATATCGCGGACACTCTTTGTTGTCTTCATTGATGAAACTGCTGAACACCTGTCTACGGACATTTCAAGGACTCTCCATGCAGATGACCTGGCTGTATGGACAAAAGCAGAATACATCACCACAGCAGCTTACAAAATGCAGGAAGCCATGGACATCATCCTAAACTGGGTAAAAGAGTGGATGGTCACGATCAACAGGACCAAAACAGAGGCCACGTGCTTTACCCTTTCTCCCAAAAAAGAAGAGTTCTCGCTCCAGCTAGAAGGCCAGGATAATCCCCACCAAGAAACCCCAACCTACCTTGGGGTTAAAGTGGACAAGAGGCTCACATTGCTGCCATGCGCAACAAAGCCACTAAGAAAATTGTTGTGATGAAGAAACTTGCTGGTACCCGTTGTGGTGTAAACATGAAGATCTTGCCCAAGTCTACACGGGATCTGTCAGACCCCAGGTGGAGTATGCCTCTAACGCATGGTCTACAGCTGCCAAAACCAACACAGACAACTTAGCCAGGGTCCAGAATACTGGTCTGCGCTTAATCACAGGAGGCATGAAGACCACCCCCATCACGGAAATGGAAAAGACGGCAAGCTTAACTGGAAGAAAGCAGACAGACTCTCCACGGCAGGAAGCAAACTGGAGCAGACGTCGCACCCATCATCATATGGAGAAATAAAAACCCTCCTACGAAGTTACTTTAGAAATGCCTGAAGGACATGCCTACGTCTAGAGACTGAAGAAGACTATATCCACCAGCTTGACCGGCAGGAACAAGTCACTATCTTCAGGCTAAGAACCGGCCACTGCCGGCTGCTCTCCCACATGCATCGCCTAAAAATCTCTCACACAGACGAGTGTCCCTGTGGCACTGGCCCCCAGACACCTGAGCATTTACTGCAGAGATGCCCTACGTTTGATTCCCAAAGGCGCCAGACATGGCCCAGTCCGGTGGAACTCAAGGTAAAACTGTGGGGCCCAACGGCATCATTGCGGCGAACTGCAGACTTCGCCCAAAAGACCAGACTGACTATCTAAGCTAGATGGCCGGGAACGCTGAAGAAGAAAAAGAAGAAGATGAAGAAGAAGAAGAAGAAGAAGACGTGATACTACTACATTTTCATACCAAATAGATTTTAGAATGTCACGTGAAGGAGTCCCCTATTAACCGGACTACCACTACCTGCCGGAACAACTCATCTGGATACTAGTCTTCTGTGTGATTGACGTCTAGTACAGGTTGACCCAAAATTTCACCCACGAAAATGTCAATAGAATGAGTACAGGTTGACCCAAGATTGCACCCACGAAAGTGTCAATAGAATCTACAACTTTGCTTCAGTGCAGCCCTCTTTCTACATATCAACCTGGGTCTGTGCCTGACTTGCTCATCAAATTTCATTCCTGTAATCTGATCAGTCTCTGTTTTATTGCCTTTCCATGGTGAGCTCTAAGATGTGCTCTTCCGCATTGCAAACACACTTGTCGATAACTCACAGTCCTCCTTTTGTATCGCCCTGATCTTAGCTGTAATTGCCTCCGCCAGTTCAGGAATTGTATGGTGCTATTCTTGTATATATTATCCTTCGAATTACCTCACAAATAAAGATCTGGGGGAATCCGGTGCGGTGAATGAGAAGCCCACTCTGGGTCACACCTTCGATTGATAAGGCGATCCTTTAACCATTCCCGTAGCCATTTCAGAGTCATTTGAAGTGAAAAGAATTGCACCACACCCTGCTGAAACCACTGCTCATTACTAATAACCCCTTTTCGACGGCGGCCAAGTGCTGCCCAAGACTTCCGAACAACCACAAGGTAATGCTCAATGTTCATTTTCATCCTCGAACAATACTAGTCCAATGAGCCCGTGTTTTGACATAGCCACCCACGCGGTGCACTAAGTGGTATGAAATAGCCTTTCTATAGTCCTGAGGAGGGTACTGCCCTATAAGATTCTATTCTTTGAGTTCACATGTCCAGACCATAAAAACTACCTTTATTGGAATATCATAGATCATCAAAGAAGTCTGGATCACTGCAACCTTGTCTCGACATATGTTTCCGAAGATTTTTTGTTTCCACAACTGTCCAAGGCATCCTGTGAAAACTACTGCCATGAACGTTTGTACACACACTAACCTTCCTAAACATGAAATGGAAAAACAACAGCTTTATTAGTGAAAAAGTTATTCACATTTTCATGAAGGGCGTTTTTGGGTCATCTTGTATATTGATTGCATTTTGCATCTCGTCACAAGGAGCCTACTTTCATTTCTTGGAATACATGTACAAGAGCATGTGAAACGCTAAAGGGAAGGTACCTTAGTAAAGTCTGCGTAGATGAATCCTTGTTCGAATCCATTAAACAGAAGCATCGGAATGAGCAGACGATATATTTTCAGCTCTCCTCCGCTCAGACACTGTAGAGTTTCTCGAATTAGCTGCAATAGACGTATCATTGGATTTAGATATTACAAGGTAGTTAGGCTGCTAACGTCATGAATTATGACTTGGTATAACCTTTAGTAAATGTCATGAGTTCATTTGAAAATATGAGCCAGTTGACATCCTCGTTGAATTTACTTTACCCAACTCAATACAGTTACTGACTTCCACCGAGGTCAACGTGGTGGTTTTCAGACCCTCAAAATACGATAATGACGGAGGCGGGACCAAGGTCATTGTCACATTTTTGGGGTCTGAAAACCAAAATAAGGACCGGGTGTGAAAGTCGATAATTGTTTTATTATATGATTACATTACAGAAGTAATTCGTGGAAGGAGGCTATAATTGGGCTTTCGATTGCATGTCGATTACTCGTTCAATCAGTCATCTAGTAATTGTTTGCACAAAAGGTTGTGGAGAGATTTTGAAAAAAGCACCACGAGATGCTCGGAATGAACAAACGAACAATCGATTTTATTTTGGGAAAGATATCATGTTTGCAATCATACAATGGTAGTTTTTTTTACAAAATGGGCAACCATCATTTTGTTCTGCCAATGAAATCGCAAGCTGCCTGCCAGCGCGTTTAGTGTCCAGGCAAATGACTTGTACACTGTACTGTAAGCCAATGAATTAAGTTTTTGGAAACAAACCTTTTGCGCAATAGCCTGGCGTAGTGAACTGCGTCACGTTGACGCAGTTTTGGGTTCCGTACTGAGTGGTTTTGTATTTTAGTTACTTAAAAACAAACGTAAAGTAAGAATCCGGTTGATTTAAAAAGAACTAAAATATCATCGATTTTGGCGCTGTGCTTATGGACGTGTAGCGGTAGGTAAAGTGTTGACTCACGTGCATTAATATGCCGAAATCGAATCACTACTTCACAAAAATGTTACTAAAAGGAATTGAAACTTCGTTACCATAACAGCGGTCAATAAGGCGGTCGGTATGAGCAATAAGTATTGCGAACTATCAACACCGATATGCAAGCCACTGGTGGGTGTATAACCATATAATCTGTCCAAATCATAATAGATTCAATTTGAGTTATGAACCTAGATATCAAATCGGTTTTAAGCTTTGGCTAACGCAAATTTGACACAACGTGAGAGGTGTTCAGCGACGGATTTAGAGGTGGGCCAAGGGGGCGATGGCCCCCCTAAAATTCTCCAAGATTCCATTTGACAGTTCGGGGGTGCGAATGTCTGACAGGCAAAATCCTGGCTAATACTGTGCCCTACCCCCCTAACTCAAAATCCTGGATCCGCCCCGTTGTACAGTAACTCACGGACGCAGTCAAATACTGAGACTCTGACAAGTTCCTGGACGGAGCCTCTAGTCAGAAGGATACATTTAAAATACATATCAAAATAACAAGGGTCGTGCACATCCTAAGCCATAATTGAGCGAGTTCCTACCAAATGGAGCATGCCCCAAATATTTTAGATCTAGATTACTGTTCTTGTCATTCCTGTCACTGTATTTCATTTCTGGCTATCTCGTCAGTCCAAATCAACTTTTATTCGTACGTGCATTTCCGTACGTATTTGCTCCGGCTACTTAATCACGGCCGTTACCCGATATTACGGCCTTAACAGCCTCCCAGCTTAGACACTTTCGGCATCAGTGATATATAGAGCAATAGTGTTTAATCAATTTCTTTTGATCAAATGGCTAGATTTGCACCGTATGCCACAAGGGACAGCTCCTTCCGTACGCCAGTGCTGTGGTTAAGTAGACAAGTTTCAAAAAACCTATTAGAGTCCGAGCCATTTGATATGGCATATTAGAATTCCGCCGACAACCTTAACAGTCTTGAGATTTCTAAGCCGACACTAATCTAATCTTCCACCTACTAATTCCGGTAGTTATTGATTAACTGTTATACTGCCAGTGACAGGTTTTTATAAGTTGGTCAAAACTACTGTCATCCTGCGTTATGTCTTTTTATCTCGATCGCATAAAAGCACTAGAACTTCTGTGTATTACTAGGCTTTACGTTACTGTGTCAAATGATCTCTGACCATTAGAAACTCAACCAGTTTCACGACTACATGTATAGATTGGTACAAGAACCGCTGTCGTCAAGAAGCTTGTTTATCTTGAACGCTCGTCTAATGTCCTTTCGTGTGAAGCTGATCAATTATCGTATTAGCGACGACTTCACGGTAATAAAATACTGGCCAAAATAAATTGACAAACCGTGGACTAAAATTGATGATTTTCGAGTTGTGTGGCCTCTGAAATTGAATTCCTCATGAAACTTTTAGGATTCTTTTTACCCGACGAAATATGATAAATTACGTTTGGTTTCCATTTGCAGCTAAAGGCGGATTAAGCTGGTTCCATTTGGTTTTAGTAATGAACTCTTTTATCCGTGGTAAGTAATACTGATGGCTTGCGAGTCAGCGTGATACCAGAAACTTAACAATGAACTACATGTAGTATCTTGATGTTGCCTCGATTTGGAAGTCCCCGTTGTACTTCTGGCGGATTCAAGTTAAAATATAATGCAGGTTGTGACGGGTTTTGAAAGATCAGTAAGAACTGAGTGACGTCAATCTCATTTTCCAGTAATCTTCAATATAGTGAAAGTGGGTTTTTATAGTATTCGTTTTGAGACATGTTGCTAATTAAACATTTTACACTAGGGATGTATTAAGCTAAATTCAACAGCCAATGTAATTCGTCATTTGTGGTGTATTGATCACGGCTGCAGACCCGGGGTTCCTAAAAAGGATGCTCTGTTCCCTAGACCATCTCGATGACGTCAGTTGAAAAATGGATCTTCGTGATGATGTTGAATGATGAAAAAGACACGAGTCGATAATAATTTGACCAATTCTTGGCAAAAATGATAATCTCTTTTCATTCCACCGCGAGCCTAAGACCACGTCTACAAAATGCCGAGCTGTCTAACTTAATTTTGTATACGCCCGAACAGTATTATTTCTGAAAATATTACTGCACTTAGAAATGTAGGCTACCGGGCATGAGACAATACAGAAAGAATGAAACAAACACCAGTGCCAATATTTGAGGATGGGAAATAGCCAACTCGAATTGGCGGCAAACACTACCTTTGACTCCTATATGGGAATACTGTAGTACTGACGATGCCGGCCTCGCCAGTGAGTACATAGCCGGTCTATCAACACTGTTCACCGCGACAGAGCAACGTAACAATCCTAAAAATATCAAGTTCGTTGACTGGCGCGTCATTATATGAAAAATGCAATTCAACATCGATTTGCTCACGCACTTAAACGATTACGGAGCTTGAACAAACTTGACTGGAAGGCTATGAAAGGATGTAGGTTAAATCGTTGTCTTGCTGATTTTTTCTTGGTGTTTAGAGCCTATTGGTATTTTTCATTCTGGTTCAATCTTTTTGACTGATCATTAACCTATTAATTTTATGATGTTATACACTTTTTATTTATAGTCTACTTATTAGTTGTTTATTCATACTGAGTAAGTTGTTATTGTTCATTTATTTTGTATGTTTGATTTATATCAACCACAATGGATACGATTTCATGAATTTGTCAGATTAAACGTCATACTACGCTTGTATTTAAAAAGTTTTCTGAGTACTTATTACCTGTCCAATTAGAACACCCGCAAACACTATCTGACGATATGTTAATTAGCTGATCTCGAGTTAAGAGCATTTATTGGTCGAAACATATCACGTAAAATGAGGACAACCAATCACAGCGCCAGTCTTCTGTCATTGTGTTTACTGTAAAAAGTACAGTCAGATATTGCTGCTCGTTTTCCTTTGGTTTATGTTATGTGGTAATTGCGACAACTTATAGTATTTGACCACGCTATGGCGCATTTCATTTTCTCACTGGACATCGGAGAAGCGTGGGTATGGCGCACAAGCTTGTACAAGAAACTTGCGTGTTGGCGGACATGACACACTGGTTCTACGTACGTTCATACGTCACACACATGTTCATGGATCTTAAAAACCTTAGAAATGCTTAATGATGGTGACAATGTATCACTTGTAAAACAAGATAAACGGTGGTTTTATATACTTTAAACGGTTCCTATTCCGAGATTTAATGGAGCCCGTAGCCTATCAGCTGTCATGCTGATTTAACGAGGTCCGCTTTTCAGATGTGCAGTTTCCCAAATCACAATTTTGTTGTGTTTAACCTTGGGAGTGTACCTTTAAAAGGATACTCAGACTGTTGGAGTGACATGCATAACGCGCCGTGTGGCTTCCTTATCATCACTGTACCCATTTGTTGTGGCAGGTGCACCTTACAAACCATCTTCCAGAACAAAAGCACCAAAAATACCTTCAAAGTCAATTTAAGTCAAAAGTCACAGAAAGTTACTGAGGAAGAAACCAATAGAACGTTACATTTCCCTTCATCTAATTTTTGTCTAGAATGACGATTTTAAGGGAAAAATATCCGCTACTCGCATCGCGAGGATTCCCTCAAATCGACATTTTAGTATTACATGAAAGGAACCGTAGAATGTACATGTAAATCACGTTACACGTCTTCACCTCGCTTGCTGTTAACCCTGGTGCAGGACGGGCGTCAATGCGGTCCAGGAAAAGAAGAATCAGAAGGAACCCAGTCACAGTCAAAGCCAAGTACACGCCCATCAGGTTCACTACTGGTTCAGTAGTCATGGTAACCTCTATAAATGAAAAACTATATCGATTGTTCTGACCTTTTTCCATCATTTATTTGGGATTTTTTCTTTTTGAAGATAATCACTGCTACACGACAGATACACAATATTTAAGAAACAATATAGGATTTGGTCCTCAGTTTGTCAAACTACCAAGTAGTCGGTACCGCCGTGTTCCTACTTGAAAACGAGATTCTTCTTTTTTAAATATTAGAATGACTAGCTGTACAGAAGAGACTAAATTTGACCATTTAGCCAATTTGTTAAGACAAAGATCTATGCTATTTATGTTCACGTCATATAACCCAAAGCTGAAGAAATGTTACCTCGTGGCACCCATCGTGACGTCACCATGTCCGGGCATGTATCAAAAACCCCACATTTGTGGTTAGTGACAAGTTTGGAAGTGTCGTTTCCAGTGGGCACGGGGGCAACAATATCACTGCTGCTCGCATCTAGAACCAGCGACGCCACCAGGTTCCCCCAAATGTGCGTTGACTGAAAACCGGCCAGGAAAAACCCATTGTATTTTTGCAGTTTCTCCGGCTGAACGTTGTCTCGAGATTGTATGTGGTCCGTAACAAGTGTTGTGATGTAAATCACTTCGCCGCACCAAGCTATGCTCTGACCGGCACCAACTGCTAAAGAAGACGGAATCAAGGTAACCAGATGCGGAAACATATTCGTGATTATCCAGAGTTGGTAGCCAATTAATCCCAGGAGTATAGTCCATTTGGCACTCAGTTTGTTCACGATTAGAGGTGCAAACGGACAGGAAAAGAAAATCATTAGGTAAAGAGCCGCCATAGATAAAGTGCCAGAACTGTTCAGAGAATTTAAAGACGACTCGAGGTTTTGTATAGCACGGAATGCGGTGAAGATTAAAATGAACCCAGCATTAATTATTATTAGATTTTTCTTGTAATTCACAACCCTCGGCGATTCTCTATACACTACGGCAGTGCTTTGTTTGTTCATACTTGGCCCTCCATTTGGAAGGCTCATTGCTTTTGGAACTACGATAGGAGGCGGAGGCACATGCCTCGTCGAATTTAGCGCACTGTCCGACACACTCACGTGTATTCCATTGTGAACCTCTTCGTCACTAGTGCTAGGAGTTATAGTAATCTCTGGAACCTGCAGGGCGGGATAACTCCGGCTACTGTAAGCGTTAACGTAGTTTTGGTGACTTCCCTCCAAGTCACATTTTGCATCCATATCACTTTTGGTTCTATGTACAGTCACGTGATGACGACTGTTGCTGTGCAGTTGCATTGCTTTGACATAACTTTGCTTCCGTTTCCTTCTGTTCAAGGTCGCATCAATGAAATCTGGTCCAACGGAACTGCTTTCGGAATCCTCTCGAGAACGCGTGGCACCACGGTAACTTTCATTTCGCCGCCTGCTCAGCCGTGTTGCAAATAGATAACTTTCGCGTCTCGGCCGATAATTCCAATCGAACCCAAGACCCCGGAGGTCCCACGGTGATAACGCCATGGTTATTTACTTTCGCAAGAGCCCCTGCAATTAGAACATCGAACAGTTTTAAAGAAAGTTTTAAAGAGAATGCGCCTATTTTATGTGTAAGGTGCACACATCATTGGTCAATTTTCACTCTTTAAACAAAGCCCTTGGTTTGTATTAACGGTAACTAAAATGCATACTGTACATAGGTAAGTTTTAATTTCGTTATCAACAGAACTCGATGGTGTTCAACTACATGTAAATCTTTTGCGAACAGCATTTGTATTGGTAGGGTAATGTGGAACAACGCGTTTTCTCAGTCACATTTCCTGAAGCAAAAAACAATCAATACTATCCCTAAAATCAGGTCGCCTTTGACATACTGTCGGCCATGAGTCTACTAATTATCCTTAATGGACGCCAATCGGTAATCTCATTTCAGATGATGCATAAAATGACTACTTATAGTAATGTATTTGTGTAGAGAAGAGATGCTATGTAAGGGAATCGGTAAAAATTCCTTTGTGTTGCTGTCGCTAAATTTTCGTGGCAGGCACATGGTGATGCAAGCTTCTCATCCAGTTTGAATGAAACAGTAGACATTACTTGGCGAAAATTCTCTTCAAATTTGAAAAATTCGTATGCTCTTCTGTAACTACGTGCAAAAACATAACTTCCTCACTGCCTCATGTAGTGCATCTGTCTACAAATAATTGTCTGAATAAACCGGAAGTAGAACCAGCGATATCGAGCAAGTTGGAGTGAAAGTTATTCTGTCAGAGAGCCCCAAACAAACAAGTCAACCGACGAACCTTTTATAATAAAAATGATGATAAAGATGAAGACGATGATGATAATTATGACGATTTGAGAACAAAAAAAGTAAGCTTCGTGGAGATGATTTTGGTGGTGTTGATGACATGGTTAGCACTGACGGTGGGGTGGTGACGATGACCATGATAGTACTGATGGTAATGATGATGATGATGAGTCGGAAGATGGCCACGGTGACGACGATGGGGCCCACGGGAAACTACAAGGGCGCAAGCTCCTCGCATAAGTATCGGTATGTTAAAGATAATAGTAAGAATTTATCGGTAACCGGCTGATGGGCGCCCAAGGTACGATAACCATGGAACCTGTATTGTTATGTCCAACAAAGACGTAACAAAGGAAAACCATGATAGCGTCTCATAGGCGAAAACCACGCGATGCGCTTACGCCCGTCGCATGGATCTCGCAAGTTAAACAATAGCTTTGCTTGGGTGGTCATAATACTGTTTATGGTGACGATGGTAATGGTGGTGATTGTGATTACGGTGATACTGATGGTGTATATGCTGATTTGATGATTATGATGACAATAGGCTTGTTGATCCGATGATGGTGCTGGATGATGTTGATATTAATGATGTTTGTGCTGATTATGACGGAAATTATGATGGTGATTGTGAGTGGAAGTTACATCATTACTAAAATCCATTGGTCTATTTTCCGCAATCCCTAGCATATTGACATTGACATTGACCCAACGTTTTGGTGGACCATTTCTCCGGTCATCTAAGTGACAATTTCTTCAGTAAGCATAGCGAGCAGCTACACATGGGTATTCCTCCTTTGACTGTAAGTTTCTCTCGAAATTAGTGGATGAGTAGTGTTTAGAACGAATGACTGACAATTGAAATGCATCAGCTTTAAACTCCGTCGTGCATAAGGGAAAATGCAATCAAAGTGCCCACCACGAGTGGCCATACTCGTTCTTCTAAGAACGCCGTAACACTTGAAGAAGGCTTGGGGAGTGACCGACCGAAACGTCGTGCCAATGTTAATTGGCTTGGGGTTGGTGCAAATAGACGTATAGATTTTTAAAATGTTTTTACAGCATCACCACCTCAAATTTCATGGGAAGTCACGTGAGGTTGATGATTCTGAGACCCGCTTTATTGAAGACCGAGCGCCCGATCGTCGTTAATATGGTCGTAAGTGTAGCAGCATATCGCCTAGTGATTCGCTCTCGCTAACTAATATGTCGCAAAATTAATGTTAAACCCAAGTCGTCGTTCACTATCCTCTTATCACATCCAGCATTACTACTTGTACATGGTGACAATGGTTAAACTGTAAATCTTTTCCATGCATTGAACTGTAACCTGAACTGATGTCCGGAAAACCCTCCAATCTACGGACTAACACTGTCACTTGCAAAACTAGGACCACTAATATTAGTCATTTGAAAGTCGAATATCTAGATCAGTTTGATTGTCTTTGACGGCATAGGCCCAGTCCATCTCAAACCCGATGCACAACCATTCATCGATCCACCCAGGAAAGTCAACGTCTACATGCGTGAGTAACTCATAGCCAAAACTGATGGTATGATACTGAGAACAAGGAATCCTTCGAAAGGTCGACGAACACATTGATTAGTGCTCTAGCCCAACATACTCTGCTAATAAAGAAATGTGCATAGACCGTCAAAAGCTGAATGCCAGTCTCAAGAAATTTCCTCACAAGATTCCCACGCTAGAAGAGCTCAAGCCTCACCTTAAAAATCTAAAGATGTTCGGCAAATTGACGCAAAAGCCGGATATCGGTCGGTCTAGCGTGACGAACAGTCACAATTTTTTACAAGTTGCCGCACACCCTTCGGAAGTGTCTGTTGGACGAGACATCCTTTCAGGCTTTGTGTGCCCATAGGCATTTTTCAAAGCAAGGATGCATCAGATTTTGGAATGTCTAATTGATATTATAGGCATCACTAATGACGTTGCTGTCCTTAGTGCAACAGTGAAAGAACACAGTGTAAACCTTTGCCGGCAGATGGTCTGTGCAACAAAACCTGGACTAGTCTTCAACAGCTCTAAGTGTGTGATCAAGCAGCCAATCATATCATTCTTTACGATTTAAGTTTGACCCTCCACTATTTGCGACATTCACCAGATGCTTTTTCCCTCGGAATAAAGAAGATCTGCAACGATTTATGGGCATGCTCACCTGTATGCCCTAGTACATACCTCACTTCGCTGAGAAGGCCCACCTACAAGCAGACTCCACATGCTCATTAGACCAGACGTACGAGAAGTGCTACCAAGACTTAAAACCCCTGTTTACGACTGACCTCACACCATCGTTTTATGATGGGGCAAAGACTCGTACCCTAGAGGACGAAGCCTCTCGGGGTCGTACTAAGACTGAAGTCCTGTGGTATTTGTCTCTGTGACACTTACCGCCTGTCAAATTACCCTGTTACTCAAACATCGAGAGGGAAATATTGATGCTAATATATGGAGTATAGAGATATCTCACGTACCTATTAGGCAAACCATATGTTATCGTTACGGACCACAAACCACTTGTCACCATTTGTTCAAAGCCACTGCACTCCGCATCGACAAGACTCGAAGGAATGCTTCTGAAGATGCAATGCTACTACTTTAAAACCTGCCATCATCAACTTCTCGGAATCCAAACAAACTCTTTTTCGAGAAGAAACCACACGAGATTCAATACTCAACCTTATTAAAGAGGTAGTTGACCAAGGATGGCCTCACAACATCAAACACCTGTCTGAACGTGCAAGACTCTACTGGTCATTTAGAGACGAGTTAGCCGCCGAAGCAGGTGTTCTGTTCAACAAACGTCAAATCTTAAGACATCTTGCGACAACTTCATGACAGCCACCAAAGTGTGAAGAAAACCAGAAGATTGGTCCGTAAAAGTGTGTGATGGGAATACCAATCATGTCCACTTTGTCAAGAATTCGAATGTCCAGCTTAGACCTACACCCACCGATGCGAAACGTCCACATCCTGTGGAACGTCCTTTAGTTCTGTAATAGCTACCAATATTCCTAGCTGCTCCACTCCTTGACGATATGAGCATTAGGAGCAGCTTGAGGAAAGAGCTAACGACATTTATCGTGCTTACCTTGGCTTCCACCACTCTTCTCAGGCCAGAACGTCCATAATTCCAAAAAGGAGAAGAAGACATGGTCCCCGACACGGTTGTTGATAAAGACGACAACCTGGGCATCTATGTTGCACTTGTGTGCCCTCAATGGTGCCCGTCTCAGGAGGAAAGATGCCTACTGCATGACTCAATCCCAAACTTGGCCATTTTACAGATTCAATATCACTAGCCACTATCACGGGTAAACCTACCACCACTACTACCAATACCGTTCAGCCGAACGCATCCATGAGATCAGGACTGAAGATTTTAAGACCCGAACAATTGAAGGGCGGAGTTTGTGTGATTTTTGTTTGGTGACATTTTTAGTGATATTTGTTAGTGACATACTTTGTGATTCTTATTAGACTAGTCAGTTATGTTGGCTGTGTTTCGTAGTTTTTGTTCACCCTTTTCTTGACAAGGGGGATGTAGTTGTATCGTGTAGTGCATGTTGACTGACTTGTAAACAAAAGCAAACGACGACCGAACTTATCACATTCGAGATAGAACAATGACTGACTTGATAGCTCTCACAGTCTGACTGTATGGAAAGAAATTGGCGCGAAATTCTTGCCTCCCAAAACGTCACTTCCGGAGTAGAGGACGAGAAATTAATTAAATTACGAAAAGCTGTAATTAAGTGAAAAATATGTCTGGGATAATCAACAGACCTTATTTTTGCTAAAAGTGACATGAAAAAGGTTGCCTTCGCCTTTAAAGTGTACACAACATGACTCTTGTACCTCAAAATAAATTTTATTATTATATCTTACTAGATTTCAGTGCCTCTAGTGCACAGCTAATAAAGGAACACGCAAAAATTGAAAAAAATAATAATTATGTACAACGTCATGGGTTGAACCCAAGTCGTTCGCCATACGGTTCGGATCAGAGAGTTATGCAAAGTGTACTGAGTGAATTAGAGAAAGCAAAATACATTTTGCGTCGAGAAGGTTCGTAGAGGGATCAAAAGATGTGTTTCCGGAGGCTGCAGCAACAGTAGCCAGGCGGAGAACGTCTCGGTGTTCCGAAGGATACCAAAGTTGCGCAGAAGTGGTATCGCTTCGTGCGCCGAACGAGAGTGTGGGAGGTCATCGTGGACCAAGCGATTCGGTCCGGGGCCACTCTGTGTTCTGCCCACTTTGAGGACTCGCGTTTCGACTCCAGTCACAAGAGACGTTACGATGAAGGCCTGGTTCAATAAAGGACAATATTTATCATTCAGAAACATCAGCTCTTAGTTCAGGATCGTCTGTTGGATGACTGGGTTGACTCGCCGAGCCCGCTTCTCTCGCGGGAGGATCCAGTTCGTAAGGCTCAAAGTAGAAAAGTACGCAGCCGGAAGCACATTAAACTTATTCTCGCTTTCGTGCAACCCCATTTCCTCATCCTGGCCACCATTCCCGTGCGTTTCTTCATAGTATTCGTTCAACTTTTGCTCATAATCGTCGTCGCTTTCAAATTCCCTGCTTTCCACCATTGTTCAATGCTAGTCACTAATCTCTTGTGTTCAACCCATGACGTCACATGGCGGGAAATGTGAAAATTGGCAAAATTGAAAGAAAAATCAAAATTTCGAGTTAATTACACAAAATAAACATGGGTTTAGCTAAATTTTACGTCATACATTTAGTTTGTGGCCACCGGTAATTCAAAATGTGCAAAAATCCATGGTGTGTACTGTTTAAGGTGGCAGTGATTGCATGCATAGTTACGACGATTAAGACGATGATGGTGTGGGTGGTGGTGATGGTGACGGTGGAAGTGGTGATAATGCTTTTGTTGACGATGATGACGAGAATAATTGTGAGCACGACTGTGACGATAACGGCAATGGTGAGGATGGACTTTTTGACTGGTAGAGAATTGTGGGATATGCTCGATCCACGCCATCTGTTGGCTACAAGTGTAGACATACGTTCTCTACTTACATTTGTTGGTTCCTTTTTGCTTGACTGACAGGTGTCCCACAATCCATTGCAGATATCCCACACATCAATGGTGATACGGACGGGGATGGTGGTGATACTACTGTCAGCTCAATCAATATTCATGCCTACCTTTTTGTACTTGATCGATTTGCACCATTAAAGATTAAGTGACACATGCATTCGTCACAAGTTGAAAATAATGCGATTTTCACCAGGAACATTATACATCAAACGATTTATCTAATTTTGTCTCCATCCATCATCTCTTATTACTGTCGGTCACTTTGTTGCTCTGATTTTTTGTTTATTTTTTGTTTACAATGGACACATACAGAAAGGTCTTTACTGCACATCACACATCAGTACTGTTGTCTTTTTTGGGGTGAAAGGCAACGAACCTTTAAAGCTACGTAACTGTCAACTAATCTGCCTTTGACGTTTCCGTTTTAAATGTTCTGAAAATGTCTGAGAAAGGGTCACATTGAAAAAAATTGTCAGATCGTGCTACTTATTTTTACGAAAATACGACACTTGAAGAAATTTACTTCATATTCAATGCCTACAGTGGATATAACTCACAACATGTCTATGTTTAGCTTTGTCGGAAAATAGTCAACCTTATTTTCTACCAAAATCAATAAACTATAATCAGCTAATGTCAGAAATGAAAATTAAGCCTATAAGACTGTATGCATATGTCTCTGCATGGGCTGTGAAGGCCGTTTTCCTTATCGTTTATCATGCCCCAAGGAACAAGATTTTTTGTGGCGACAGTTAATCCACTCAATCCTATACGAGAGCAAGCGTAGTGCATTCAAGAAAAATTCATGAGTTCCAAGAAATGTTTCTACTGTCATTTCGAGAGGTGATGACTTGCGAATTTTATTAAACGACGAATCTGTTTTACTTACAAGTGTATCTTGAACTGTGACGCTTTCACTGGTGGAGTGAAGTCATTATTTGTTCCAATCTGGAACTTTGTATAACCATTATGGGAATATTGGATCTACTTCCTTTGTTTTAATGCTGAGGTTGAAACTTGAGAGAAATGCACCAAAAGGATTGACGTAACTTAATTAAAAATTCTTTTGACACATTCTGAATATTTATGACGTCATAGAGCTGCATGGTGGCCGTTTAACCACTATCTGAAAAAAGCATCAAATTAAGTCGCACGTACTAGATGGTAAGTTGTACGTGCGAGATAATAAGTCGTATTAAAAATAGTACCAGTCGTAGGCACGACTGAATAAATCGTGCGTAAGATACACAGAGTCGTACGTACGAGATACGAAATACTACGTACAAAGTAGCCTTTTACTACGAGATACTTTGCCATAATAGGAGGACCAGGTCGAGTTCAGTAATATTAATGTCTCGTTAGATAAGCAAGATCTCGCTATGTAATTTCAATGAGAGCACGTGATCTTGGCTAAATTTTCTCGCCGCGACTCGGCTATTGAAAGTCGTACCCACGAGACAGCGAGATGATAAGACATGCGTACGAGATACAAAATTGTGGCATTTTCTCGTTGGCTTCGTTAACTGAACAGGGATTATGAGCCAAAAGAACACTGCTCAATGTTTGAATGTCGACGAATGGGTTATTATAAGTAAGAACAATTACTTTGAATGAAACACAGCAAGTTAATGATTGCAAACAGGTGTATCTGTAACGAAACTGTTTTTAATTTTCCTGGTATAATTTTAGAAGAACAGGGAGTACCGCTCCCACCTCCAAAACTCCAGACCAGCCCCAGTGGCGGATCTACGTTTTCATTAAGGCGGGGGGCTTAGGATTCTCGCAAAGGTCGAGTCCGAGGCGCGTGGCGCCGAGCGGGGGGAGGTCGGGAGGGGGGGGGGGTTCCCCCAACCGTGTAAGACAATTTTTTGTTTTTGTAGCCAAATAGGGAAATTTCCATGCATCCTGGTCATTTTCTGGCACTTAACATGTCTCTGGAGTTTTTCTTAAGATAATTTAAAACCCTTCTTGATTTCGTCACATGAACTTGGGTCATAAGTTTCGTGAAACCATAGGCCTATTTGTGCACATCTGGGTATGAGTCACGCCACCAGCAAATTTTTTTGTTGGAACATCTGCTTACACACACCTTTTTACCATAGGAAAAGTCGTATACGAAAAAGTTTGGCGTGTATACAGGGTTTAGACAACTACCAAATATTCAAGAGCATAAGGAGCACCGACGGGGCGTAAACACTTGAATATCAGATGATCGCGTAATAGCAGCCTCAAGTTGTTTAAGAACGAAGACCTGTACTCTTAGTCCGGAAATAAACATGTCTTCTGTCTCGTTACGAGAAAAACTGCCGAACGATGGTGCTCTCAGCTCATAGTCTATTATTAAAAGCGACAATAAACAATTAAGTATTACTTTATTAAGCTGAATCACGTTGACAACAATTGAAAAACGTCAAATGTATCAGGAAACAAATCATCTGAAAACAGTTTCACGAAACCAAAACATTCTGTACACCGTGGTGAAAAGATATATAGGACCAGGCAGAGGGACCAAGTGTACACCACCCCGGCCAACCCGCGATCGAGAACGACTGGAAGGCGATCGAGAACGAAATTTGGCGCGAGAAGCGAAGCCAGGCAAGGTGAGTAAATATGATGAATTTTCGTGTTTGTTTTTTTTTACTTCCAATGTGAAAACAGAGACATGTGTTCAAGGCGTAACACACTTAGGAAGGGCAGGTAAAGGTTTAGGCTAGTGTCTCTCCCAATTAAAGGATAAAAGTTACGTTGACCGAGGCCTCGCTTAAGTCGAAGGTGATTTGAATGTCATTTTGGCAAATTGCCGGTATTTTTGGCACTAAATCAATAAATTGACCATGGAGTTATGAAGAAATGACGTGTGAAAATATAACGCAACGCTTATTTTTTTTGTAGTTTTGTCAGGATCTCTGATTTTCGACGCTTTTCTGTTGAAAGATGCGATCGAGAACGCAACGATAAGCGATCGCGAACGCAAATTTAAGTTTGTTTATCCGATCGGGAACGCATTGTGGTGTATCGAACAGTAATGAACGTTTTACTTACAAAACGTGAAAAAGGTTACAAAATAAGTGTGGTGCAATGATTTAATCACATTTTGTGTCGTTACTGTGTTACTTTCGTATCAAAACTGAACAACAACATAGCATATTTCCATTAAATTGCCATGAGCACTACATGTACATCAAGCATAATTCAAGTTTAGTTTCACAAACGAATTTATTCTCATTTCAGGAAACAACTTCACTGGCGAGCTTCATCGAACATGTTACCCACGACGTGAAGGTACACCTGACCAGGGTTTTGAAAAGTACAAGCCAGGCATCTACTTTTAGACCAAACCACTGAGAACAAGGGTTTCTAAACTGAAGACTCAGACAGGATTTGTTCCATGTGGCCTGTCAGCCAGGGGTAAACAAATTGCTACAGCACCGAGATGAAAGCGAGTGTAGAATCTTCTTGTAAAATTGTGACAGCAAAAGGAAAAAACATAATGGCCGGAATGGAAAAGGGATGTCGCCATTAATATTTGGCTACCAGTTAACCATGAGCAAACACCACTTCTTTGAAATTAATCTGCAGGCGTTGACGGTATCAAAATAAGCTGCGATCTCACGATAAAAATATTAACCGCAAACAGTGCATGAGCCGAGGCCTGGATATAGCAAATATGACATGCCGGTGGTCGCAGGGAGAAGGTATTGATGGTGACATAGCGATGATAGCGGTGATGGCAGTGAGTACGACGTTGTTGTGATAGCGATTACGACTGTGGTGATGGCGTAAGTAGACGGTGGTAATTGTGGTGGCGATGGTGGCAGTGTAGTGGTGTCGATGATGGCGAAAGTGATAAAAACGATGGCGATGATGTTATTGATAGCGGTCATAGTCGTGATAATGAAGATGATGCTGGTGACGCTACTGATGTTAATGGTAGGGGTTGTGGTGTTGATTGCAGTAGTGTCGGTAATGGTACGGTAAAAGTTTTGCACCTCGTTGTTTCGTTTCTTGGTTTCAATGTCACTTCACTTACAGCGTTTTTTTACAAATGTTCACCAGATTCGCTGCAACTGCGTCTGATTGCAAAGTAATTGGGCTGTAATGAACTTACCATCTGTAGTGTTGACTTTAAAGGTCTTCATCAAATGTAGCACTGAGTCATGACAGTCTACTAGGATCGATGCTAGTGGTTTGCCGCGAGTCAAGTCGGCACAATTAGCCAGCCTAATGACTTGGTTAGAATAAGTCAATAGTGAAAAGCCATGTATAGCTATGCACTGCATGTAATTCCATTAAAAGAGTCGTACCGGAACGACTTTGCAGAAGAGCATCAATGGGGAAACATGGAATTAGAAGAAGGCACTTATCTGCATTGAAATGACAAACAGTATAAACTCGTTGAATTTAAAGAAATGCCTTTGTCCTAAGCAGGTGCTGTCTGTGAGCATGTCATAGGTTCCGATATCTTACAACCACAGGATTAAGAAATAATTAAAACAGACGTGACATGAAACATGGCTTTGACGGGAGAGAAAGAGCCATACCGACCCTGTTCCCTTGTAATGTAGCCATTGGGACTTTTTGTATTCATGGACGCTCACAATTTTTGTAACCAGTAGCGAATGTTGTCACGAAAAGCTTGGTTATTTTGAATGCGTACGATATTAAGGCGAATTTATTGGAGAAAGGGGGGGGGGGGCAAGCCCCTATCTGGCCATGACCAAAACCAACGGGCTACTGCGAGCGTCTGTACCTTAGAGACTGACGTTGAAGCCTTGCAATACCCCAGATCAGCTGATGCAATATTGTAGATTTCTCAAATGCGGATTGGCTGGAGGCAGGCCCTCATTGTACAAGACATAAATACGGTGCCGCAATAATGCAATGGTGTTTTTAGGATTTAGACAAACACTGGTCCTTCGAAATTGTGATTAAGTCCGCTTGTGTTTCTGACAGATGGTGAAGTGGCAGTTTTTATTTTATTGGTTGACGATTCAAATGATCCATAAACACTCACATAATTAGCAAAAAATAAAGAATACATTAATTCATACGTGTACATCAGCAAAATCCTCTGAACACACAACTGTTTTCATTATTGGTGTTCGTTATTTCGTTCCTTTTCCGTGCAGATCGTAAATAATGAAAAGTTTCGTATCCTCAACAGATTCTGCGTCTCAGAAAGCGTTCTACTCAAGCAAACTTATTCATCAATCTATAACGCCTGAACATTTTAGTGGCTCTTCTGTTAAGGGTTTTGTTAATATTCAGGATTCCGTCTTAACCATCACATGAAATACGTTAGTTTGAACATTTCTGGTAACCCAAGTTCGTATGATACTCAAACTAACTTAGAAAGACAAGTATATTATTCTAAATCGAATAGCAAAGCATTATAGGCGAGTAATCTAATCACTTTTTAAACTGACTCATATGGTTTCCCAACATTGGTTCTTTCAATGTAGTGATGAACCAAACCTCACATAAACTGCAGAGGTGCAAAAATACTGTTAAGACTTACTTCAGAGAAGAGATGATTAGCTTCAGCCGCGCCTGTGTTTTCTTTGGCTTGATTCCATGGTCATTGAACGCGGAAGAACCACAGAATAATCTACATAATAAATATATCTGACCAAAAGATTAAGTAATCTTCCCAATAGTTGGCCCAGTGGTGCACACAACACAGGAAAAGGCCAAATAAAAACAATGATCGTCAGTGTAAACTGAACGTATAACCAGACGGAATGATTTGAAAAGACTAAAATCGATAGCCACTTACGGAGATAATTTCATTTCCTCACTAGTCTCGGGAGACCACAAAACTGACATCTGGATAACCTTTGACCGCTGCTGACACACTTTCATTTCTTTGCGATACTGGTTAGTTTCAAAATGCAGTTGCTAACGTTACTCGCACTCTAAACTGAATCTTACAGGTATCTCGCAAATCATGCCGCTTCGGTTGGCAGTGCCGGATTATTAGGAGGACCACGTAGAGACAATATTGCCCTGGGCCCCGCTCAGAGTGACCTCTTCTTAGAAGTGTTCCCCGATATAAAAAGAAAGGTAAGAACCAAAAACACGGAAACGTGGCAATTGATTCTATTATTGGGCCACTCCTTCAAGAGAGGCTACTTAACATAACAGGACGTATACTTTTACAAGCGTGGTAAAAGAGATTAAATATCAAAATCAGAGGCAACATCTGAGAGAGTGTCACTTAATATGAAACATTAGATTTATCTTGTAAAAAATAAACAAATCGGCAAGTGATGCTTATTTTGACGAGGCCTTAATTTCTTAAATTTATAGACAGAAACCGAGAACTTAGAATTTTTAAACTTTAAGTACATTTGCCATGAAAAACTGCATATACGTATCAAGTTTTCTTGGACTTTATGCGGTAATGGAAGGTTGTCATCAGTGTTCAACTGCACTGAGACCGTGCGACGAGTGCTACGAAGTTGAAATGGCGCCCCTGACACTAGTGTTCCGCCCTCCAAGCGAAAATCGTCACTGCTGAGCTTATACGCGAACCACACCCCTATGTAAAAATGTATGGATGTGTTTCGCTGAACCAGCCACCTTGGTACCTTCGTTAAAAAGACGTGTAGTAACACTAAAAGTGCATTTTTTCTGCATTATTAAAAACAAGCCAAGCGGATAGGAAAAAGTCAGGGTAAAGGACAACAAACTCTGTTTGCAAGTCAACCTCCAATCAGGTTTTTGACTTCACACTAGAATATTAAAAACCTTACTAGACACGAAAACTTCAAAGGGACTTTCCGGCGAGAAATGCAATTTTGAAGAAATTTGCAGTAGCGCGGAAATGAACTCACAAGCTTCGCTATAGCAGCCGACCGCTTTGAAACAATTACTGTGTGTAGCGAGTATTTAAAGGCGAAGGCAACCTTTTTCCATGTCATTTTGAGCTAAAATAAGGTTAGTTGGTTATCCTAGACATATTTTCCACTTAATTACAGCTTTTCGTAATTTTATAAATTACTCGTCCGCTACTCCGGAAGTGACATTTTAGGAGGAAAGCGTTTTCCGCCACTTGGTTTTGCGTTGACTTTACCGTGCGAATCTGTTCTATTCTACTTTTGTTTTGTGCTGTTTTTCAACAATTGTCGCCACCACTTTCCATCGGCGAGTATTCTGCGGCAAGATAGGTTAGTAGAGAACTCAACTACGTTGGATTTAGGGATTGTTTAGTGTGTTGTAAGCTGAAAATGGCTGGAGTCGGTGACCCGTATCACAGTGACAGTAGTGTGAGTGACGGAGACCTTGTTCACAGCAGTGGTGACGAGGAATTTTTTCACGGACATTCAGTGGGTGGGTACATGTTTGAGCCCGAGTATAACGAGGCAGAGTACGCACAGGCACAGGCAGCTGTTGAGAGAAACGAGGCGGCTACTGAGGACAGACGTGGTGACACATCTTGGTGCAAATGCACTGTGTGCGTTGTTATGCCTACCTCAATGGAATGCTTGTGCTGTTCAGAGTTCGACGAGGCCAAGCCACTACTGGACATGGTTAAGTGGACCTCCGGCATACCACGGACAGAGGAACAACTGTCCCACTTGCCAGAGTGTCCCGCGACACACTCCCACTGGATGGTGACCTGAGCACCCAAACTGCTTACATCGTGTCGTGTGACTCCCTCGCCACACACCTGGCACCTTCTAAATAGCTCCAACACTTTAGACAAGTCCACAATAAACTTATCAAAGTTTGGCTCACCGATCTGTTCACTGGACGACGAACTGTCCTCTTCACTGGGTGTCGAACTGAGCCTGTAATCACTCCCACTACTCAATATCGCTGCAGGGCTGCTTAGAGGCTCTGGGCTGGAGAAAACAGCACAGGGCGAATCACTACTGGTTCCAGGAATTGCACGCTCTGGGGTACGTTCGGAGGCACGGGTGACAGTAGATGAAGTGCCTCCACTGGCTCCAGTCACTGTACTGGCCACAGCTCGCGAGGCTTCTCGCTTCAAAAACGCACTTCTCGGGGGTGGCGACGGGGCACTGCCGGGAATCAACACAGACGGAATGGCATCCTTCTTCAGACGTTGTTTCGCTGGGACCTTCATCAGTTCAGCGTACAAATCCCTTTCGTAATCAGACGGCAGAAAGTGCTTGCCACACACACGGTAATTCTCCACTGCTTTGTACGTTGCGTGGACGGGTAACGCTACGTTTTTCACACGAACGAGCCAAGTACGGCGAAGTGTGTCATCCATCGGAAAGCGATGCAAAGGTACTCCCAAAGCGCGCGTGAGCCGATAGTTAGTACATCGTGGTACGCAGCAACAGTGTGGCATGTTGACTGACTAGTAAATGAAAGCAAACGACGACGGAACTTAACACAACCGAGGTAGAACAATGACTGACTGGGCAGCTCTCACAGTCAGACTATTTGAAAAGAAATTGGCGCGAAATACTTGCCTCCTAAAACGTCACTTCCGGAGTATCGGACGAGTAATTAATAAAATTACGAAAAGCTGTAATTAAGTGGAAAATATGTCTAGGATAACCAACCAACCTTATTTTAGCTCAAAATGACATGGAAAAAGGTTGCCTTCGCCTTTAAAGGGTGAAGACCTAAGAATATTGACGATTTTTAAAAAAAACACCACGTAATTGTTTTTCATAGCTTTATAAATTTAAAAAATCCACCTCGCCCATCAAACCTAAGGATACAATTTCCGGTCGCAAAACTGAATATGTTCATGTCACCCTTAACTTTGTTTCGAAAGGATTCTGCATATGTCGCGAGAGGTTTCTGCAAATAGCCTCCAAAATCAAAACTGCCTTCTTGGGTCTAGTGGTTAAATTTTCATTCTACAGTGACTGAACCGCCATCTAACGAAAACTGCGGTACACAGGGAACACTCGATGGGAAAGGTGTGTGAGGTTTCGATGGCATTTTAATAGACCAAAGTTCCTTTATCGAAGAGCACATAGAGGTCAGATTATATGAGCATAGAAGGGAACGCGTTTTGCTTTCGTAGGGAGTTGTTTTCCATAACGGCGACAGGATGACGCAATTACCGTTCTATGTCAATCTGAACGAATTAAGAAAACATGTCCCGGGAATAAACTCTGAAAGACCGTATTTCGCTTATGGACCTGTAAATTTCTTTCCAGAATTCGACATTCCAATCTCGTCAAACAATCCATAACGCTATGATGATTGTGGGAGCTTCAGGGAGTATGCGCTGGACACTGACACTGTTATCACAGGTACTGTTTCCGTCCACAAAAATGGACGAAAAGTGAAATCAATTGTTCAGGCACCGCAAATGACACCTAGCCGCCTACATTTTTTATTGTTCATTCTAGTCGTATCATAACGCTGTTGGAAGAGTAATCGAGCGGAAAAATTAAGGTTTTCTGACCGTTCAGAGTTGCCAGCCTACCAACTCCGGACAGTGCATCACGACGGTATAATGTTAAGATTTCAGGTGCAGGCATTTTGCTGGCATTGCTCCTGAACGTACTCGCGTGCGCCGTTGCTTAATCTCGCAAAACTCATAAAAACGTGCTTTACGGACCGCAACACGGCTAAGAGTGAGGTTAAAGGAGAATGCCACCCGATTTAATTGGTCTTTTTTACCGTCTTGATCGGTCTATATTCACATCGCCTCTTATACGGTCGACCTCACCTTGCCGAGAGGTGTCGCGTTAACCTGTGAGGAAGTTGAGAAGCGACGCAGCGGCGTCAGTGGTTCGTCTGCAGAGTGAATGCCGCTATATTGCGGTGCATCGGTTCCCGCTTGTCCGAACTAAAAAGCAGCGAAGAAAGCGGGTATATCGTTTTTTCGACTTCCTCAAGAGCCCGAAATGCTTAGGAAGTGGCTCGCGGTAGTGGAGAATGAAAGGTACGCTGTTAATAGCACTACGGGGCCGCCGAAACATCTCCGTGTGTGTGGCCGGCATTTCGTCGACAGTGATTTCTCTGACGAATTCCGGCTTACCAAAGTACTATCCATACGTTCCGTTGTCTATGCATGTTCACGACGCCTCTCTAGTATTTCTTGATCAGCGCATTCCGGTTCGAACTGATAGCCTGTGAAACCTAACGATCCGACCCGTGAAGTCTTCGTTGGATGAGCCTAAGTCGGGATTGGCGCCGTGTATACGTTTGTTATCATAACGTGGAATTTTCGTGAGGACTTGACAGGGACCTTCAGGGGTCTCACGCTCCACTAGATTATCTACACTAATTTGAGAAGGCTTTGCCCAGTCACATGTTGTTTGTCATAAAACAGATAATGATACCTGCAGCTGATGCGGCAACTAGAGCTCACTCTCGTTTATCACATTGGTGTAGATTCACAGTAGAACTATGGTTTTCTTGTTGAGCCCAGACCGTCCGGAGTTGCATCTTATATCAACTCCGGACGGTCTCTCACGACGATTTAGCGTTATGTCTGCGTTCTGTTTCAAAATGAATTATTCTCGATTCTAAAATTATCCTAACCAATGTTTATATGGAACTGAAACAAAGTCTGTCTCATTCGATACAGTTTGTAATGCCTTGGAGTGCTCGTGAGTGCAAATGTTTTGAGAAGCCAGCAATGAATAAACCACTGAGTTACCGGCTATTGATGACGGCAACAAAGGTAATTGACCGGGCACCGAGGCCGTGTGCATGGTAATTCAGTGTTTGCTGGCAGAAAGCTGTTGAGAAACAATTACTCGATTTTATATGCTATTGTCACATGTTAGGGGAATCTTTATTTAGAAATACAAATACATTATTCAAATCATTGTTACTGTACAACGTTTGCCCTGACGGCCCTGTGGAAGGGGAATCCGACTTCGCGGCCCCCGACAAGTAGATTTTCAGTTGCGTGGCTAATTCAGTCACATAAATAATTACGTGCACATTTATCTCTTTGGCTCACTATTATAGTCTTTTCGTCAGAAGGTTTAGTTTCCAACTCAAACTGGTTTATGTTCGTGCCAGTCCCAGCGGCCGCGACTGATCGGGTTCCGAGCCACTGCCCGGGATAACAAGCTTTTGTGTATTTAGAACTAAAAAATCACAAGTATAAACAACACAGATCTATGTTCTCCTGTCTTTATTTCACGGAGAATACTTCGAATTTATCTCCGAACAAACCCCAAACTCCTGCTACGGACCATGGTAAATATTGGCCTGCTGAACTTTGTAGGCTACGGTGTGTCCAAATACCAGTAAATCCGTAACAGCGAAATAAAACAATATGTTTTCATAAGAACTCGGTGTATTTTTAAGGGTTATACATCGCAGTTTGATGATTTATTGGTGTTAAACGATGAATTCAAGCGACAAGCTGACACCACTAACCCGTGTTGAGAACTGCTGAACAGACTGCGTGTGAAACCAATTACGTCATTGGATAGTTTCAACACCTCCGTCTGCCGTCAGGTGTCAGGTAACGCAAACGAACCTGCCGTTATCGGATATAACTACTCGATCTAAATTGATACAAAGTAGGTTGTTTTTTGGGTGGCATTCTCCTTTTAAGTTCATAAATATCTGAAAGAAGTTCATGAACGCTGTCAATATTGTCAAAGTTGTAACGGTTCCAAACGATTATTGGCGAGAAAAACGATTTACTGAAATCAGTATCAGAGCGGTGCGATCAACAGATGCATTTTATCGACTCAATAAATGGTAGAGTAGAAGTCAGCCTTTTTTCAGTGAACGGCTGGGAGACAACTTAGAGAATTTGACTTTTTTTGTACTAAAATAAAAAAGAACACAAGGGTATAGTTGTTTTATGCTCTGCTCAAATCTAACAATTTCCAGGAGTCCATCCCATTCAAGGACTAAAACACGTTCCGTGAAAGATAGAAGGTCTGACTCCTTGCATTGTTTTGACAGGTGTTATGCGTGGCCTGATTACAAACCTGCCTGTATAAAATTACAATTTCCAGTTAAGGCTTCTCCACGAGGATGTATTTCTGTCACCAGAACGCCTGTTTCATGCACTTGAAGTCCATGTCCGGTACAGCCTGTTATTGTTTTTTCAAAAACGTTAGTGTATGTTATTTAATTATCAGGCGACAATGCTTGTGAAACTAAGATGTAATTGTTCTCGAGTACAACATAGCCGACGAATTCTACTACAGCAGCGTTTAAACGCGGTTTTAGCACATCGGTTCATTAAAAAACTTGCAGGGCCGTTTAGGAACTTGGCTTGCCAAACAGTCAGTGGTAACGAAAGTTTTCGATGTTAAATGCTAAACGACTAAAGGAAAATGTGTTGCAGAACTTGATTCCAGTATCGTGTAACAATCGAAACTAGAACGCTGTTGTGCCCTATAGAAGCAGGTTGTCCTGAGTAGATGATTGGTTTATAAAATTTTATTGTAACACATTATGAAAGCAAACTGATACAACTATGTATACAAAGAGGAAATAAATAAAAATTTCATTAACGAATGTCGCAGACTTGACATATCAAAAAGACTTTGGCGACTTCAAATAAATAACGTCACGTACAAAAATGTTTTGACTAGCAATTAAACACTGCGGAATGCACAATAATGACATGTAAATGACAACAAGAACTCTGTGGTTACCACGTTAAAAATATAATGACCAATTTTTACAGATCAGCATTAACAATAAAAAACAGTACAAGTCACCATGGCAACTACGCCGTTATGCCACTTATATCGAATAATAACTGCCGTACGATGAACAAAATTCCATTGGAAACATTTTAGTCTTACGTAAGAAAAAAGTGAAATCTTTCAGGAGTTCAATGGTACATGTATCATGATATCGCCTCTCTGTCCTATCATGGTGATGGGAAAGCGGGAATGTTTGTCCAAGCTCTTTCAAGGCAAGCTCCAGCGGACATAGGATCCCCATCTTGAGACGATGTGTCAGAAGGCGGTTCATCTTCTCGTGCAATGGTTGGTCAAAGTTGTATTCATATTCGACGTGCGTAGCCGTGTCTAAGCGTCGGCTGAACGCCAGCATTATTTGTGTGTAATTCGCTAAAGTTAAGGGGACCTGCAAACAGATCACAGCTGTGTAAAAACATATTGCAAAACAGACGGGCTTTATTATTTAATGTAATTCAAAAGCACAGGGCAAATTCTATATTTAATAGTAATGTCAAAAAGGGACTATCGAATTAAAATCCACGCTCGTGTATTCCCTAACGGCGAATCGTCCTTCCAGCTCCAGTGACTTGGGTGCTGCGTTGTGCCACCAGGTGGGGCTACTTTTAAAGGGAAAAACGTCTATGGTATTCTTTAGGACAAATAACCAACATGTTTGTCGCCACGAACGTACGATGGGGAAAATAACCCAGGACAAACATCTACAGTAAGCTCATATTTTGTGCCCGAAGTGTTCCCGTCGCGTACCATCATAAAATTGTGAGAAAAACGACCTCGGTGATAACATTACCTGTGACAAAGGAAGACTACGACCAGCTTGATGTTGTGGACATGGAACTCTGCGGAGAACTCGTGGTAGACGCCTCAGCTGAAAAGTTCACTCAATGTACTTTCATTTACATAAATGTTTAAATTGTAGTCTCAAAGCATGCTATCATTATGAAGCCGAAGTTTTCGTGATTGTTTACGTGAGTCGAGGGTTCATATTTAATAAAAATGTTTTGCGTGAGCAAAAGAGCAGCGGATTAAAATTTTGACGTATGTGGCATTACAGTGAAACACTTCGAGTTATACAGTACAACAACTGAAACTCGAAGGTCACCTGACACAGCGAAAGTAGAGAAAAAATATTCACAACTATGGAGCAACCTCCAGAACATTAAGACTGCTGTTTTTTTCTAAGAAAACCTGCGTTTCGGTCCCATTTCGACCAACAGAACCAAAGAGAACACACTGCTGTGTTGTTTGTATTTATAGCTACCGCTCGTACGTATGCCTGTTCTCGAAATAACGCCAGCGTCTGTTTTTCAGAGAAATAAATTTTGCCCAATTGTTTTGCATGGACCCCCATGTGCCTACGCGTCACTGACAGGCGTAAGTTGTTATCCCTTAGGCTTGTGTTGAAATGTGTGTTTTGCGTCTCTCACAATTGTCCATTTGTATAGCTGTGTTAAATAGAAAGCATGTCAACAACTATCGTAAATAACGAATAAGTCAAGCTTCACTCGCTTGTTATCATATAAAACGTCACTCCTTGTTGGTTTTGTCCAGTGCTTCGCACACAGGCGCATGTGCGACGCATTCAGTTTCGGGTGCAGGCGCAGCTCCACAGGAGCTATACTCACCACGTGTTTCTTTATCTCTCGCAAATTCTTTCTGAGCATTTTTAATCTGAAAACGAACAGCGTCCTTTGTGTTGAGTTGCACATACTCTCAGGGATAAAGGATGGCGCTGTTTCCTGCACAACCCGTGCAGTGGCGCTGCCGTAGCAAGGGGAGGCCCAGTCCAGGTCAGAACCATGGATGGCAAGAATAGCACTGCTTGCGAATAGAAGTGTCAAAATTCCTGAAAAATACAATAAAACACTCTCAACTTATATGAAACGATTTCATTTTTTGAATTTATAAAGATATACTCCGGCGAACAAGTAGACAGCAAACAAAGCAATATTCATGCTTTCTGATCTTTTCAAACTAGCCAAGTAAAACGGTTGATAAGTTATTTGCCAGCAGTGGACGTGAAAATTACAGTTTCCCGATCCTAAATTTTTTTCTTAATCTTCCTTGGAGATTTGCGTAAACTGAAGTGAAGTGTGTCATGTACATAAAAACCTATAAAATAATCGCATGCGGTCTGGTACACGTTGTGCCAGACATGCGCAGACAGCTCGTGTGGGCCCATAGCATTGCTCACCTGGAACCATTTTTCTGCTATATTAATATATAGTTAAAAGGGAGCTGAGGATCTAGAAACCTGAATCAAGGGTCTAGCTGTGTGCCCCAACGGGACTCGAACCCACAACCTTGAGTAAAGGGAGCGGACACTTATCCCACTAGGTGGCACTGCTTCCTCAAGACATCTGTGGCACCTAATTTTTTTTAAAAACATTACCACAGCTCTAAAACTAAAAATATTATTGCTCATAATACGGTCATGCAGGCTTCGAGCAACTGTTCAGGCATGCTTCACTTTTCTTAAATTCTTTACGGTTATGTAGGACCACATTGACGTATATTCACCCAACAATCTACAAAACTATAGATTTTAACCCAATGAAAAGTCCGTGTATGAAATGCCCAAATCGATTTTTCGTTTGAAAACGAAGTCGAAAAAGTAAAAAATCAAGCCAATTTTTGATTGCTTGAATTTTTGATTTTTGTTTTCTTCACAAAAACAAAAAATCAGTAACTGACTGAATTTTCTAAGTCTCAATTTTTGGATTTTTCGAAGAAACTGAAATTAAAACGAAAAATTAAAACATAGGAAAGTGGCTCCAGTTTATAATTTTCAACTTCATGACAGATAACGCTGACGTTTTAACAGAATGACCTCCGTAATTGCTCGACTCAGGAAGATAATTGCTCATGAACTTAAAAGAGTGGACACTGAACACAAATACACACATGGCCATAGTTTAAGAAAGGTGTCTAGTTCTATCTTTCGATGGATAAGGCATACTCTGAGTTTTACTAAAAAAATTAGGAAATTAAAGAAAAGAACATCTTTAAAGCACCCACTGGATCGACATTTTGTCGTAAACAGTAATTGAATTTTATGTGAAAATAAATCTTACCTAATAACTTCATAACGTGGCTGACTAATGTGCAGAACGTAGCTAAACGCTTTGATGGCCGAGTTTGTAGAGTCGTCTGGTACAGTGGCGAATTTATAGCCCCTAATAGGGATTTTCATGCTTACCCCTTGAACATGTTACGTTTATTCTCCCTGTGATTCGTTTGTGTTTTTATATTAAACAAATAATTAGGGGGTGTGCTCTATTAGAGTGCCGGCAGGAAACGTTTGAGATGCAGTAGTTCTTCCGCCTTGCCAACGTGCTGGGGTAGAAGCGACTGATGACTGACCAACGCGGGACTTGCGGGGAATCACTGAGAGGTGAACAGATCCTCCTGGCTTGATGTGTGGTGTCGCTATTCCAGTTTTAGATGGCAGGGTAAAGACTTGGTTTTGTATCGCATCCGATGACGGCTAAAATATATCTAATGTAACCCAATATTCAAGATTTTGTTGAATAATGTGTGTTAATGAAGAATTCTCATTCGAAAAACAAAGCTAGTCATGAGATTTGTTAACACTCTCGAACGATATTTTTGCCACATTTAATCAACTCTTAGAAAAACCACGGTAAGAGAGAAAATTAATCAATTAAGGGTTCTAAAACGATCATTTATAAATTTGTTATCATTATAGCTGTTTGAAAATCATAATTAGGATATGGACCACGGCGCGCGCCTGAGTGCAGGCTGCCTAAACAGCTTAAGGATAGGAATTCTCTCGAACGGAATACGGTTGCATTGTTAAGTAATTTTAAAGGTGTGTACGTTTTATTGTAAACACGTGTGTATTCAATCACTGCCCCGTCAAAAATATCATGGCAGTATGGAATAACGTAAGAAGACCGGCAATCGCTAGCCAGTTATCAGTTGTATTCCATAGTTTATCTGAAAATAAGGAGAATTGAGACCCGTGACTAAAATCACTCATCTCGCAAGCATGTCTTGTCTGTAATAAAGGAAACAGTTTTTGAAATTGGAACACTAGGAAATTATATATTTGACTAACAGATCTCCATTTATTAGTAGAATTTGATTTACCATTCAAAGTTATAGTTGTAGTTATATGAATTTCTCAAAATGGTTTGGAACTAGCTTGTGGCGAACAGATGTAATTTAGCAATATTTTCGGTTTCGGAACATTTAGCAGGATTTCGAAGGAAGCGGGACAAAAGAAAATTAAACATCACAGAACATTACATTCTTCAAATCAAATTACTCTTTATGGGTGCGCAACATTTCAAAACGAAAGTACGTCTTCTTTTTCCGCGAATTCTCCTGTGAGCACCTTATTGGCTAGTGAACTACGTAGGTGTGGGTGACGTATTGCTGTCGACATCATTTGCCTTTGTGTACCTCTTCTTGAAAGGAAATCTCGCTCGAACTAAACCAACGAGAAGTTAGACTGGTTTTCTTGGTTTCTATACATTAACCAGTTGCGTGAACATCCACCATTCATGAGCATATGCCGCGTGAGTGACATCAGCGTTCATTTCACTTGACTCACACCAAATTGCAACAAAGGGTTTTAGAGTTGTTTAATACCCCACTGAGTATTCTGAGTATTAACAGGGAAAATGTCTACCAAATTCTGACAACCGGAAACGGGTTAAAACTGCGTCATTTCCAAGATGGCTGCCACGACGCTACGAAATCACTAAATCAGATATAACTCCTTCAATAATTGTGATAGCGACACAATTTTTTATTCTAGTCTATGGTTTTAATGGGTGAGAAACTCACTGGTGTGGTTAAAATTAGGATATGATAAGTATTTGATATGAAATTCAAGGTAGTGGCAAAAAGTTCAATGACGAAAAATCAATATTTGTCCATTATATTGGGTGGCCAAAAACGTTTCGTACTTTAACTTTTGTTTTTTCAAAAAACGTTCATCGAAATTGCATATCAATATATTGTCAGTACAGATAAAAAATATAATGATACACTGTGTTTTCACTCAGTCCACGGCATCATCAAGGATGGTGACACTTGGCAGTCAGGAGTGTGTTTTCAAGGGTTGCGTCAGCAGCATGTGTTATCGGTTGGGGATGGGCGGCGCACCATAGGGGGCTAGGGGCTATAGCCCCACTTTTTTCAGTGCTGCACCGTCCATGGTCTACGGGCGGTGGAGTACAGGGGGTTGGGGGGCTATAGCTCCCCACTTCAGTGCAGCGCCGCCCATGTTGCGTGCCACATTTTGCCTAGTAAAGAATGAATGGTATTCTCAAGTGCTGAGAAAGAGTTAATTGGGATTAATTACAATGTTTTACACACAATCTTGACTACAAACTAATGAGCTACAGCGTTTGGAATTCGCTGACAGCCAGAGAATGTGTACCAAGGTTGTATAGGTTGTATTATAATCAATAACTTAAACCTGCAAAACATTTCTTGACTTAAACTTATCTATCAGCATAATAATGACTGAACACCAGTTGCCAGCAAGTAAAATATTACATGACGCATAATTGTTTAGGTTACATTTTCACCCAAGAATTATGTTCATTTCTATACACGTACATGTACTGCCTCAGCTCAATCCTCATCACTGTCTTGATGTCCAATCCAGCCTGTTCTGTTTTACCCAGTCAAGGGCATTGACTTTGTAGCAACTGGTGTTAGGAAAAAAAAACGCTTTAAAACGTCCAAATGACTAATCTGTAGGTTATTAATGGCACCATTTTAAGGGCGTTCCAATTTTTCAATGAACTTTTTAAGTCATGAATTTTGTAATTTGGTCTTTGCCAACTATAAATCTTCAAAAAAGTGGGGGTCACTCAAATAGTATTTCCATGTGTGTGTGAACAGAGGACAAAAATGCGAAACTAACATAGCTTACTGAAAAGTCAACTGTAATCAAACCAATGCTTGCAATCCTGAAAGCAGTATCATCGTGCGAAGTCAGTTTTATTTTTAATGGCTTTCATTCCTAATTTGTGGTATATTTCATGTAAGTCCCATGGACCGTGAGACAAGAAAATGGCTACAAATGTGTGCCGCACAAATTAGCCGGCATTGTCATCTATCGCATTGATTGATACGATGCATGACTAAACAACTGAACACCTAATACCGGTGGTTAGGTTTTAAGCCATTTATGTGTGGCAGTTGGGATGGATGTCTGACCTTCTGATACTTGATTACTAAATGGTTGAAGTATTGGTGTCTATGTTAGGTAAGTAATGCAATATCATGTTTGTTAAATGGTGACCCGTATTAATTTGTTTGGTGTGCTTGGTCAGTCTTTTATCATAGGTTACAAACTGGGTAGTGGAATTGTCTTCATCTGAAAGGATGAGATGTTCCTTATTGTCCTTATAGGGGTTCGCTTTTATTTTTTATTTCCCTGTGATATTTAGTCTTTTAATTAACATTATTGCACTGGAAGGTGTTAGATTGAGAATTATGGTAAAACTTACAGCGGTTTTCATGCGATTGGTTTGTAAAACACACTTCGTTTTTAGAGGATGACTGAAGAGCACACGTTGCTGTTGATGAACAATAGCTTGTAGATTACACTGTACTGTGTTCATTTAGAGTTACCTGTGCACCTACTGAGTGATTTACGGTCCGGTAAAAAGCGATTAGTGGCTATGAATAAATCTGTTTTTGCTGTTTGACATCATAAACTAATGTTTTTACTTGTGTCGGAGATGAACTGGTTGGTTTTTGACTACTGACTTACAGAAGTTTCCGTGTTTCTCATTTCCTTTTGAATACTGGTGAACATGGGTTTAGAACTTTATGCCTACGCGATGTGTAACGTGATGAATCCTCAGAACTTTTTTATTGACGCTCATTTATGATGATGACAGGTAGCTAGCCTAAACCATTTCCTAAATTTTGTCACTTGAAACATTTGCTGTATGGCTGCACGATCAGCAAGTTTTTCGCATGTACGAAAGACCATATAAGGCAGAGGCTTGAACAACTCTGAAATTCAGCTTGTTGCTCATAGATACTGCCATGCTAAGTTGCTCAGAGACTTGATTTAGCGGACTGTCACAATATTTAAAAAAAAATAATTGCAGGCGGTCAGGTGTGCGCAGGCCGCGCATGTGGGCCCATTGCACTGATAACCTAGAACCAGTTTTAAGCTTTATTAATATCTAATTAAAACCTAGCAGAGGTTCAAAAAACCTAGCTCAAAGGATTAGCAGTGTGACCCACTGGGAGTCGAACCTACAAAAGGCCCCACTGCCTCCTCTTGATTGCCACAACATGTCGCTTGACACAATCCATATGCAGATGTACATGCGGAAGCCCATTATTTCTCCAGCTGCAACGGGGAATACTACAAACTGCGGTGTGGTTGTAGTGTATCATCTTCAGGAGAGTGTTTGATGGATGGCCATGATGGGTATGAGTCTCCAGCCCCAGTCTAGAAAGTGAAGAAATACTAGAGAGGCGCCGTGAACAAGCTCAAACAACGGAACGTATGGAGTTATTTGGTAAGCCGGCATTCGTCAGGCACTGTCGACGTCTGCAGGCCACAGACACGGAGATGTTTCACGGCCTCATACTTGCTACTGTATTTACAGCGTACATTTCATTCTTCACTACCATGAGCCACTTCCTAAGCATTTCGGACTCCCGAGGAAGTAAAAAAACGATATACCCGGTTTCCTCGCAGCTGCTTAGTTCGGACAAGCGGGAACGATGCACCGCAACATAGCGGCATTCACTCTGCACATAAACCACTGACGTCGTTAGCGTCATTTCTCACCTTCCTCACAGGTTAACGCGACACCTCTTGGCAAGGTAAGGTCGACCGTATGCGCCAGGCGATGCGGATATAGACCGATTAAGACGGCAAAAAAGACTGATTAAATCGGGTGGCATTCTCCTTTAACAGCAGCAACCTTCTTGGTTCTCTCCTTACCAAACATTGCGACCATATTGGTTTTTGACTGATCGTCCCATCTGAAAATAGTTACTACTGTAGTTTCCCTCATCATTCATGTAGTAATGGAGCAAAGGCATCAACGGGTCACTGTCGTCGCCGATTACTGTGCAGGAATTCATAATTGTACTATTAAGTGCTATTTTTTGCAATGTCCACATCAGCCCCCCCCCCTTCTGCCTGAACGACTGTGCGTCCCACTTTCTGAAGCCGGTCACTTATTACGGCGATCAGTAGTTGCTTGTTACCGGAATTCATGTCTCTTACCATCAAATTTGATTTCTCCGTTGAAGTTTACAGTCGGATAGCTTCTGGTCTGTCTCCGTCTCTGCTAAGAAGAACCTGCATCATAGCCATCAAGGACAGCAGTGGCTGCCTCATAGTGCTTTGCTGTGAAGTCAGCATATGTTCCGGAAATTTGTCTCTTGTAAACTCCTTCTTCCATTTGAACTTGTGCTGCAAAGATTCCACATCAAGCACAAACCTTTCAGTCTGGAGATGTACTGAAGGTGTGGAGTCTGGTGCTCCTTCACTTGCATGAGCTTTGGAACAGTGGTTTTTGATGGCTTGAGCCAGTTGAGGTTTGTCAGCCTTCCTCAAGATCAGGTTGTTCTCAAAGAGGGACGGTGGGTATGCAATGAGCTTAAAACTTATCATTTCCTCAAGAAACAAGTCACTCGACCGGGATACCACCAGGAATCGCTGCAAGAGCAAGCTAGGGTCGATGGTTCTGTTAGTACCAATCTTGATAGCAGATTTTCCAGAGCTTTCTCTTTCCTGTTAAAACAGAAAGAAAGATTTCCCGGCCATTCTCTTATTGATTTTGTTCTCGACAGATTCATATTATTCATGCATGTTGACGTCTTCACTAGCGACTACACCATTGGTGACATTGCGTAGCGCATTATCTAAGAAGGGTGAAAATTCGGTCGTCCTTGTGTTTATCTTCGCAGGGTCGCATGCATCTCTTTCATTTCTGGCACCATTTACTTCTTTGTGTTGTTTGCTTGTAGCGTGCGTGAGGTCATTGAAGTGCTGCAAAGCGATGTTCACTTTAAAATTGACGTTATGGGGTCGACATTGTCCCCAATGCTCGCTGCTCCTCTGTCATCTTACTGCCATGAGTCAAGCCGCCTGCGCTTTTTAGCGCTCTCATTAGTGTTTGTTAAATGGCTCGATCACTGATTTTGGCATTTTGCCCTGGGTTTCTAGTTTCTTTGTGTGGGTTTTTAAATAAAAGCAGAAGCAAACAAATACACACCAGACCATTTTTGTGGCTCTTATGTCAAGCCAGTGCTTTGGATTAAATATTTGACCGCTTAAATATAAATGCAGTGATCATATTTTAAAATAATTCAGTCACAATTCAGTCACATCTAAATGTTTTAAGACCATTCAATCAGACATCAGTCTCATCCAATGATACTTTCGTTATAGGAGAAAAGATAAAAAATAATGGAGAAATCAGTGATTTTTCGTTGAACTTCTTGAATTTTAGCCACTTCCTTGAATTTCATATCAAATACTGATCATATCTGAATTTTACCCACACCAGTGAGTTGCTCACCACGTAAAACCATAGACTAGAATATATCTGTCACAACTATTGAAGACATTATATCTGTTATACATGTATAGTGATTTCTAAATGACGTGGCGGCCATCTTGGAAATGGTCCACTTTTAACCCATTTCCGGTGGTCAGATTTTGGTAAACTTTTTTCCTGGTAATAATTATACCCGGTAAGAACTAAAACCGTTGTAAAACCATTTGTTGTGGGTCGGTAGGCTATTTGTCATAAAATGACCCGTTCAAATATTATTTGTGTGAAAAATGACGGTCACAGGGATTTGTAAAACATGGAAAGATTACGATTTCAACGAGTTGTTTTGGCAAGAATTTTGAAGATGAGGAAAAATGTATAAATTCTGATTAAATATTAAATAGGACGCGAACATGCGAATTCCCAAATTTTGACATTAGAGTGGATTTGGATTTTAAAAGAGTACTCATATTTATAAAGATATTTCTTTAAAAAAGACATGTTCAGGCCTAACGACGAAAAAGGCAGTACAGATCCTGGAAAACTTTGTGTGCTGTGTACGCTGACACAGTAATAGTTGAGCAAATTTTCTGTAAAAGCAAAGTGGCGACATTCAGCGGCAAACTAACCTGTATCCCTAAATGGGCCTCTTATCACATACCGGCAACACTGAGGTCCGTGGGAAACGCCATAAGTTCGTGACGGTTCTTCGAACGGGTACTCATCGGATTTATGCCGGCTAGCTTTCATTTATTTTAATGCATAATTATGTATAATTTGTGATCCCTTCATGTCCAACATAAAAATGGCTTGAGTGCACACAAGCATGATAGCTCAGTAACTACTTCCCTGGTGTCAGAAAATCTACATAAGGTTGATGCCTTGCAAGATTAGCAAAAGAGGGAGGTGCAACAGCGGGTCATCCGCCTATTCGATTGTAAGACCAGCCGAAATTTTACCGACAAAATCATGTGCCCTAAGCAAGGTCCCTAATGAGCCAGAAATGTTCGAACTTCAGGAAATGGGGACAGGCCTCAACAGTTTGTTCCTAGGGCAAACTGTTCCGGTGCAAGTGACAGTGTAAACGACAGTTTTACCGGAGCAAATTGCACCACTTCGTTACATTGGTAAGTTGCCAAGACAACGCCAGAGGAGAAAAACAGAGGAAAATTTCTTTGGAACGGCCCCGCACCCAGTCTTCAAGTAGTTAGCACAGTAGTAGATGATTTTTCTACCCAGCTCAATATCATGATTTGCTGAAAATTTAAAGCTTCTCACATCGACAAGTTCACTCATTTATTGACAGTCTTCAACAGATACAATAAAAGCATTGGCCAACCTGAGCTAACCTTAAGGGTCAATGTGTCTTTTAGACATTATACGAATTTTGTCTATATGTCTCGGGTGCATGAGCGTGATATACGTACAAGATACCAGGACTCGGACGGCGTACACTTGCTTGCGTTGTTGAGCGATAGAAAGTGTAGAGTACACGCTGCCTCACAGATGAGGCACTACGCCCCGTCCTTATACCTGTACGTTAAGTTACAAAACACACAGTATACGACGAAAAATAATTGTAGGCACCAAGGTGAAAATGTTTAACATCATTCAACTATCTGAGGTGTTCCCTCCAAAACTTCATTGATGGCAAATAATTCCAAGAGGAAGTATCCTATAACGAATAAATATTCTTGTGCAGAACGAAACAGTGTATTCCAATCTTGTCTCCACTCGCTCTAACTGTACATCTCCGAAATGTCACCAACATGATGACTAGAAACGGGAGAGTGCAATGTCAAAGAGTTCGCATTTGATAGTACTTGGTCGTCGCGCGTTCTTGAGAGTCCGCCCTATTTCTTGGCGTCGGGATAAGGTCCGGCCATCACTTTCTTTACAAATTCTGAAATAGAAACACCAGTTTTGAGATTAAATGCGAATACTTTTTTTCTTGTTCGTGGGAGCCCTTGGGATAATCTCAAAACCATGATATTTAAATCTGTTATGCGCTTTATTAAAGTTCAAATGTAGACCATTTACTCCTACACAAAATTGATCTAAATTTGTTCATTCCTAAGGTAAGATGTTATTTCTGCCCTTAGGAATTAAGAACTGACAATCAAAGTTATATTTTTCTGAAGTCTACATAGTAGCTTTTAAGATGTACGGTACCACTGGCGGATTTAGAGGGGCCCAAGGGGGCCATCGCCCCCCTAAAACTTTCCCAGATTCCATTTGGCAGTTCGAGGGCAAAATCTTGGTTAATACTCTGCTCTCGCCCCCATTAAATAAAAATCCTGGATCCGCCCGCGTGTACCTACACGCACAAATTCACCTGCGTAGTAACGTTTTCACGTGGGGACAAAATAATTTTAGACAAAATCAAACACATAAGCGATGCGATGTGTCAGTAGATCTTTGGTTTCTGCGACATGGTCAAGGTCTGAAATTTGCGCCACCTACTGTAGTCAATTTACAGATCCATTAAATACATGTTGATAAGTGACCAAGGGCGAGAGGTGTTAAGAGTCGAAACGCCTGGCCACGTCCCTCAATTTGTACCATGGTAGCAGTAGAACGGACGGCCCTCATCTTACCATTGATGGCGACCTCCCAGTGGGAGGGCCTGCTACGTCTCAAAATAACAAAAGAGAGCCGGTGACAGTTTGAGGCCGTAAAGTAATTTTCTATGGCACAAAATACTTATTTTCGGCGTAAATTAAATTTTAATGACGTAAATTAATTCATTACGGCGTAAATCAATTATTTGCAGAGCAAATTAACTTTCAACAGGGTAAATTAATTCTTTATGGCGTAAATTAATTATTTGTGGGGCAAATTTAAACTTTTAACGGCATAAATTATTGATTTTGAAAAAAATTACACGGCTAAAAGTTAAGTTATGTCAAAAATAATTATTTACATAGCAAGCAATAAATTTAAGTCGTTAAAAGTTAATTTACGCCGTAAAGAATTGGTTTAAGTCGTTAATAATTTACTCCGTCAACAAGAATTAATTTACGCACTTAATTTACGCGTGTAGCTGGCTGAATAATTAAAGATTCAGAAAGTGCTGCAGCGACGTCAATTCAAAATTTAGGCGTTTCTAATCTATCCGTTTCCCGGGAAACACCCTGTCGCGCGTCCGGTTACTTGCTGTAAACACCGGCGTCGAGTTATTGAGTCATGCTGCGGAAATAGCGAGAATTGTGAGTGTTGGCGTACCGTTTACTTCCATAACTCAGCACTAAAAAGTATCCGCCATATTAATTTCAACGCGCTCTTTTGTTGTCGACAGCCTGTACTGTTAAAGATATCTTCTATAGCGATCAGTACATTCTTCGCCTGTTTGAAAATTGCTCACTGAAGACAAAAATCTGTGGTGAAAAGTTTTACGAACTGTAAATGAAGTTTCGATGTTTTATTTGTATTGACGACCACGACCGTCGTTGGTCCATGTATGATGCTGGTACGCGTTGTGGTTCTTTTAACGAATTTCTTCCCTACTTCATTCTATTCACCGAGTTCCAATGTGTCCATCACGTGGAAACATTAATATGTTAGCAACGAGAAATCATTGTGTTCTGCCACTGTCGACAACATCAACGAAACGAAGTATTAGTAACTTTTGGTGAATTTGCTCAGTATTGTGGTACATTTAAGTAAGCTATTGTTTCATAGGTAAACGTCTGGGTATAATGGATGGATTTCTGGGATAAATATTTGTATTTTAACGTACTGTCATTTACTTGTGTAGCAATAAATAAGTAAATATTCGCTAACGGTACGGCTGATATCAGCCGTCATGAGAACGAGTTTGGTGCGAGAAGGTCCCTTGATACGTTTACTTACGAGCAAATTTTATTGGGTCATGACAAACTAATTTAAAATAATGTGGAGGTAATTAGCAGAAAACAGGAAAAGATCGAACGGAAGCAAAACATAACTTTACTGGACACTCAACTCGAAAATTGACGAATCACGTGCCTCGCTTCGAATAGTATTTTTTCCGATTCCACGCGTTGTGATTGGCCAATTTTGATTGGCGGCTCGAAACAAGTTCGGTGGTCACGGTACCTGGTGATTGGAAATGTGTGTGGCGCCCGTTTTGTCAAAGGTCGTACATGTGATATCTATTGCCTAAGAGTAGACGATCATCACATAAGTGCACAGGCGACGCAGCATTTTTTGAGAGACCCATAACTACAGTTCAAGTGAAACGTTTAGTACTTTCCTGAACCAGGTAATTTAAAGAATTGTTTGTCAACCAAAATCAAGAAACAATTCTCTTAGCTCAGACCAGGGGACGTACGCCGGACTGAGCTTGAAACCCCACTAATCTTTACACTGCGATGCGCCCAACCTTATTCAACACACTCTAGTTCATGATCGAGTGTTTGTGTACAAGTTTCATTTATGGAATATGATCCCTTTTTGCGCCCATTTTCCATAAAAAACTATGGTGGGCCAAGGATCGCGCTGGCTATAGCTAAGAGGAGAGGGATATGATGTATAAGAAAACTTGCGGCAGGCTAACAACTCTACTCCGTAACTCAACAGTGCTCAAATCGTTGATATATAGTCATTGAGACGCGTGACGGCTTAAATTGCAGGGAAGTTGCCATTTTGTTAAAATTTGCACTGTCCATGTATTGTAGATAATAGTTTGCCTGTGTTATTCGTAATCGCTGTATTCATTAGATAGTCTCACAATTCAGACATGACATTTAAAACAAGTAAAAAACGCAAATACGGGTCAATGGACTCATACAACTTCAAATGTTTTGACCAACTTACAGGCCTGAAAGGTCAACGTCTTATATTTGCGTAGGCAGTTTAAGGGGATGGGGTCAGGTGGTATGACCAAAATCCCGAATATCCGACAGTGTAAACAGTACATGTATTTACCGTTAAAGCACAGGACAGGAATTCCACTATCTCGCGGGTAGCAGCAGGGGTATGAGGCAACCAAGAGGACTTCTAAAATTAGGGCAGGGGTACTCCCGTTATCGGTTTATAGGAAGAGTTCTTCGGCCACTTGGGTATTTTTGACCTTCCAGCTTTTCAAAAATGGGCAAGGTATCAGTCTCTGGTTACGGCGGGAGCACTCGTAAGCACGCTAAGAACGCAAGGAAGGAATGAAGTGAATAAATAATGTTTTACATGAAAAAGACATTTCAGCTCAACATCATCCATCACAACGGAACAAATTATTTGGGATTTTCGGTAGTAACAACACCGAAGAAGACATCACAGGATGTCCATTCATCCTTATTAACAGAAAATTAAGCTATCCCAACAAATCTTTGAATAAACTTAAGAATATATTGAAGTCAACTTTTTCTATACACTTTGACACGAAGTTTCTGTTGAAAGTGTGTCAATATTTTCTCACCTCTTAGACTATCTCGCTACTCGACCGATGACAGGTCTAAAAACTAACCACATTTTAATTAATTACAAATCGTGTCACTTGCAATTTGTTTTCCTCCTAGACTGGTCTTCTAGATTGTTGGTAATGTTTTCACTGTTTTGTTCCACAGATTGACAGGTTTGGTCACCGGTTCTGCCAAGTCCGTTCACGCCATTGTCCTTTGCGGAAGTATTTCCGGAAGGTTGAGAGTTTATCGAATGAACGCAGAAAATGCGGAAGCGTCACCTTTGTTCACTCCAATAGAAGCTTTTTTCGGTTGAATCCGTCTATTGGCTCGAGTGAATTAAAGCGATAAACGACACGTAGAGCGCTCCAAAAACCACCTCTTGGGGTCTTCATGGTGTCGCTAATCAGCGTTTAGCGTTCTATGGCTAAGCCTTCCACCCAACCATGTAAGGTGTTATAAGATTTGACAAAAAAGGTATATTTCACTCTCGTCAAGAATAATATTGCAAAGGGTAAATTGGTATTTCACCTTAGAAAATACGCATCGAAACTCGTTTCCCGTGTACTTGCAACATGATCCAGTTTGAAAGTGAATTCGTTACAGGGGAAAAACTACTAAAATGCACTACCGGGCAATGCAAATGCCCCTATACAAGGAACTGGTGCCATCATGCATACAGTGCGGTAGGACAGTAGCACTGCATCAAATGGGAACCCATCCCTAAGCTCAACTTGGTTTCCTACCAAGAAAGTATAACTATCTAACTCGAGTTTCGCGGGTCTGGCTGGTCCTTGTGGTTAATTCTTTCATACGATTCACATCTGTTTCAAATTAAAGAGACAGCTGTTCACCCTCAATGAACAAGGTAAGCTATAAAAATCACCTCTTTCGTGCCAATCCACCTTTCCCTCTAACCAAATTTAAAATTATTCCCAAAGCTCACGAGAAATCCCTCAATATATTGCGTTCTGGGGTTTTACTTAACTCTGACAAATTTCCACATAACTTTAGTAACGTCTCTCCGTTGTACAATATGGGCAAGTTCATACCAAAATTCACTTTCTCTTGGACTGTCCAACTAATTTTCAACAACGACAAGGACTCTTCCAGATCATCGATAGTAACTCTGATGTGTTGTTTATACTTAATGAATCCCATAGTTTACTAGACAAAGCCAGTGGTAAATTCAACGTAGAAACTAGTAGCGTCATTTTTTCATGCGTCATTTGTTCATAACAGTCTGCTATTGTATTGAAGTGTTTTGAGTCATTGTCATTTTTTTCTTTTTCATTTTGTATAATGACAACGGTTTAATGTTCCCATTTGTTACTGTGTGTTTGTTGACTAAAGCACGGATATAATGCTCATAGCTGTTTCCGGGCTGAATTTTATTGTATTATATTTTTGTGTATGACTTAGTAAATCGTTAACTGACAGCAAAGAACAGTACTCACTAGGCATAGCGAGTGTTCGATACATATTGCTGGTAGCGGCCTAGCAAGAACGAAGACACGACTAGACACTCATATATTTCTCTTGACAAATTTATTATTGCACTAAGAAAAAGGAACACTAACAAGGTGAGAATCTATCTTTGAAATTCGTGCGATTGATTTTTCTAAAGGCTAGAGGTCCTCATGTAGTTGATTAAATGGTGTCCGCCAAGACTATCAAATCTCGAGATTTGCTGACTTACGAGAGTTACGTGAATTCAAGAGAAAAATGTCAATAATAAACAACACCACGTGATTATGCTAACATACACGACATTGTGTGACGTTAATTCGAAACTGCGATTAACAACCTGACTAAATGTTTAAATATAAATTAGGTGGTGCAAAATATTTCCAGCAGGAAGCTCTAGGACATCCACGCTTCTTCAGAATAAGGGATTGTTTATTACATAACAACGAAAAATTGTCCATCCTGTGTTTTCCACAACCTTTTCAGCTGTCATTTTCAAAATACTGTACACCGACGAATGTTGCCTAATGCCAACCCAAGAACTCGATGGTAACAACTTGGAGATTTCTTAGAAACTATAGATGGGCAAACCATTCTACTTCTTCTTGGCACCTTCCGGCCCTTCCATGACTTTTTTGACGAACTCTGAGAAATAACGACAAAGCGATTAGTGGTTAAATAACATAACATGGTCAGCAAAGATTTTGATCGGTGATGTTACTCAAGCTGCATCTGCCTTAAACCCATGACGTCACGAAGGACAGGGCAAGTGGCACGTTATTAACAAATTAGAGACTTCCATCTAATTTGTCTGAAAGAGTCAGCGTACAAGTTTCACTGTGGAATTTCTACTTTAATGTCAATTGCAAAAGCTATTTACAAATTAACGGAGTCAATCCTTCTCATGTCCACGGACTATCAACCACTTTTGGGGACGAACCTCGAAAAAAGCGGGGAATTTTTGAGTCTGCATTACATTATCGACATTTATTTAAGTCTTGTAGTTAAAGATAAACTATGTCTTACGTAGATCGGGATCACCCGCAATAACGATTGTCATTGCGAAAGAAAACATTTCTTTATGATTGACAAGTCTAAGTCACGTTCCTTGTTTACAGATCTACGACTGAAAAGCAACGTCACCTATTGACCAACATGTCAACTATACGGTTTGGGTATGTTTTGCGTACCTGTCTTTTATGTACGCCAGCGAGTAATTGTAATATTTCCATGCCAAAGTGCAAAACCCTCGAAGTGTACCACGTGACTGCCCAATTTTCGAGTAGGGGTCTCGAGCAAAGTTAGATGGTCACAGACTTATGCCTTCACGATAGAGGACAATACGGGACTGGGACATTTTTCAGTCGAAGATCTGTTTTAGTGACAGTTTTAGTGATAGTTGTAGACAAAGTTTGATAAGACGAAATCAATATAGCAGAACAAGGCATTGTTAGTAACAGACTTGAGATAACGGAAATGAAGCGGGGAACAAAAGGGGAGCTAGTCGTAAGCATTTTCTAGGGTGGCGCATGCAAAATAAAAAGGGACCAAACGAACGGAATGCATTTGTTGAAGAAAAAAATCTGCTGATGGAGAAGTGTCTCTTGTATGTGCAAATAATAAATTGTTATTATAGCTTATATTCATTTTGCGTGAAAGCTTTGGAATAGTCTATCCCATATACATGGCTATCAATCAAAGGCTTAATGACGACTCCGGATTAGTTGAAATGAAACACCCAGCGAAACCTTGCAGTGCAACAAAGTTAAAACTTCAACAGACTGCGATAGTATTTTTGTCAGACGAGTCCGCCACCTAACGGACATTGCGTGTAAAAATATCTAGACATGAAATTTGAGCTATTGACTGTTAAGAATTGTGCATTTTCAGCGGCTTGCGGTCGTCCGCATGAAACGACATTCCAACGAGTGTTTACTAAAACTAATAAGTTAACATTTCTTATTATGTATTAAATTAATAAGCGCTATTCTAGTGTCTAGTAAAACGAGGATGTTAGGTGATTATTACACGAAGTTCATTCAAAATGAATTTAGTGCCATGTTTTGACATCTAAATATTTTATTAGCAACTCATAAAAATAATGGTAAATGACAAAAGCATGACTATTGACGAGTCACAATTTATTGCTAGCTAAGAAACAAAAAGCTCAAAACACTTAATTTGAAAGCAAATAGTATGCCGTTGATTTTCTAGTAACTCAAAATAAAAATCTAACTATCCATAATTAAATGTTGTTTTAACTACAAACCTAGTTTTTGCAACTAATATCTATTGAAAATAATCGGATCTACTTCATGTATGCGATTTCAGGACTTACCTTGCGTTGTAATTGTCGATGAAAACCATTTCAACAATAATGGCCAACCGCTCGCTTGAATTCGGATTTTCGGCACGATGACGAAAGAAAGTAACCAAAGATTTTATTTCCTTTACGCTTTTCTTTGGTGTAGTTTTATTTGATCGAATGACCCTTCCATTTTTCCCCTGACGTGTGCGAGAATGGCTAGGTCAATTTACATGTACAAGCGTAACAACATAGCAAAAATCGCTAAGCCATTGATAAGGAAGAGCAAAAGATCGACAGAGCATTCATCTGGGACGTGGACTGAAGTTACGGGCGTAGTGAAAGTCACATACAACGATAGATTATAGGTTCAGGAAAATCGCCAAATTCAAACGTTTTCAGCAACGATTCTACTCGTAAAAGCAAGCAATGAACTCGAATCGTTCCATAGTGTAATCGGCTAAATTTTCAGCAAGAGGTCTAACAGGCTTCCATACCAACAATGAGGCAAAGAGGTGCATAAAGATAGCGCTTGCTAGCTTTCCAAGCACACTTCATGGACCAATTTAAGGTGAAGTTAAAAAGGTAGAATGAAAAGAAATGGAACAGAAATTCACCGAAATGTCGCAAAGTTGACCTAACAGATGGGCATCTTTGGACTCAATTTAACTTCACCTTGACATTGTGGCCATGGTTTTGTAGCGTAGCGCTGATGATGCAAAACGTCTTATATGTGCCAGCGATCAGAAAACATTGGGCAAGACAGTTTGCGTCATGAAAGCGGGAGGCTAGCATTTTTTTTTCGGTAATTCGTTCCTTATAAAAGTCGAATGAATTCATAACAATGGGATTTCGAGTAATTGATGTGGAGCAACACCAAGAGCATTTGGAGAGAGGACGGAAATTAGTTGAGGGACTGGGGTCTGTTTCAATACAACGTCGCAACTTTTCGACTTTTTTCACCCAGTGTCCAAACGGAGACCAACGAACAGTCGCAAGTCTTGACCAACTCTCCGTGTGTAACGTCGTAAAGTTTCCACATTTTAGTGAAACAGGTCCCTTGCGCACCTCGGGCATTTTCCAAGACACAGTGTCAGATGGGAGACCTAGAAACACGCCATGAGGTGTAAACCTCCTGTGTTGATTGAGTGAATTCCTAACGGACTAAATTAGTGTCTTGGCTACAAAAATGCCCAAGGAGGTAGGAGCGTTAAAATTGTTATCTTTGGGCAGAAATCACCGGCTGAGCACGCTGCTGAAATAACGGCACAGCAAACTTATTAGTTGGAGAGAAGTGTTCATTCCATGGTGAGGTGAACCTCAGTGATTCCACGCGATGTTCTATAACAGGACGGGTCAGCAGGCGCGGATCCAGAGGGGGTCTCACCCAAGGTCACTCATGTTCACAGTCTTGCAAGTGACTTCCATGCATGATCACAGTCGGACCCCCTGCTAAAATCCTGAATTCGCGCCCGGGTGGTTTTTAAGGAGGTAAAGGCTTGTAACTGCGGGCGTGTTGTCACGCGGGTTGTTCGTGCAGATGGCGCCTACCGTCATATTTCAAATTTCCATCGATATCTTCGCGCATTTCTGTTAACTTGAGGATCTCGTCGACATCACTGTCTGGTAGCCTTTCACCTGCAACATGAACATAGCTTTGATTAAATACGCTGTACTACAAGTGGCGTATTTGTAACTAACGAGGGAAATGTGTAATTAAAAGGAATTTGAATCGTTTTTATGAACCCAAGTTTAGTATAGGATTGAAGCTTACTCAGTACTCAAAACGATACATTTTCTAAAATTACATTCTAAATCTGTTCTCAGCAATTTTTATAAAAGTGGAACGGCAACGATTATATGTATTACAAGCGCTATGACAATTGAGGTGTGGGACAGTGAGACCACGGATGTGTTCCGTAGACGCAAGGGCCTCCCGAAAACGTCGGGGCCCTGGGTCTTATCTTTTTACTCGAACTCGAAAATTATTTTCGACATTTTCTGATCTTCTTTAGTACAAACTCAAAATTATTGTCTATTATTCTGTGCTCGAATCTAGTACGGTTTAAGTAGGTAAATTTGTAGCCATCTTTTGCACTTCATGAGTCAAAAGTCTGAGCTCGAAGTTTCGAGTTCAGTTTTTACTCGAAATCTCGAGTCAGCAACTTGAATCCACGGGCCATCAAGTGTTAACTCGGACTAGACAATCATTTGTGAAAACCATAACATACTCGAACGCAGAACAAAATATACTTCCCTTGAGTTGGTATTTAAGTGGAACGGAAAATATCAAAAATAATTTCGAATTCGATTTCGAGTCCTGAGATTAGACCCGGCCCCAGATGACACGAGACATCGAGAGATGTCGCCATGCGTTAGAAGTGAAGCACGTGACCACCTTAGCTTCTCGTGCAAGATTCTTGCGTCTAAGGAACGCAACGCAACAATAAAGCGTTTGGCTAGCATCACTGACTATGACAGTACATAACAGAAAAACAAATTAGTAATTACGTGTAAACAGCACCACATTTAAGTAACGTTAAACACACTTAAAAGATTCAAAGATTTAAAAGGAGAAACAAATCTTAGTTTGCTTATAAGTGTCACAAAAATGACCACTTGTTGCATGATCTAGCGTGCGTTCCACAGACGCGAGGATCTCGCGAAAACGCAAAGTTTCGTGACTTAGTGCAACCGAAGCCAACGATTACACTTGTTAATTCTACGACTACAGAACTCTAACCTGTTCTCCAATGGAATATAAGCTAGACGCAGGGGTGGGTGGGGCCGCGTAAATTCTTGTGACCACTGAGGAAAGAAAGCCGTGGGTGCACTCTGGTAGACTTACCGAGAGACTCTAGCACGTGCCTAAACTCTGCTGCTGAGATAAACCCCTGGCCTTCTCTGTCAAAGCATTTGAAAGCTTCAATAAAGTCTGCGTATGTTCCACAATCTTGATTTTTGTTGACGTCGTGGAAAATTGGAAGAAGCTCTTCGAATTTGTACTGCTTTTCACCTGGAGGAAGACAACTTAGAATAAACGACATAAGATGATACTTATAGATGTCACCAGTTGCTGAATGGTAAGAAAACTGATTTCCAAAAAAATCCTCGTGACCACAAACAGAACGTAATAATAAGACAATATTACATGAATAAAATACGATAGCATATGTAATAGATCGTTTGCACCATTTTCCGTGACGTCATGGTCTTACTGCACAGCGGGAAATTTCGCACGATGTCTGAACAGCCTCATGCTGGTTTTCCACATGACCGCAGGTGAAGTTATGCTGAGATGTCGATTTTGTCCCCTGCTTAGTTTGGAAACCAGTGCTCGGTTGCATGAGACTGTCCCAAACAGGGACCGAGCTACGTTTCCTAAATCTTTTGTGTATTTATTTCGTTCTCTTCACTCACCGATGTTATGTTTTTCTACCATTTTATCTTGATTATGACCTCCTCTTTGACTAATGAGACATTTTCCAATAATATCACTTAAAACTGAGCCCTTAATTAGTTCATAATAATCAGAAACTTAGTCCTTAAATTAGGTGGGTTGTGTGAAAAGATCCCTACTTATTTTCAATAATATTGAGAATTCACCGTACAATTTACTCTCGGTTTTGTTTAAAAGTCAAAAATTGACTTGGTAATAAAACTCAAACCGCATAAGAAAGGACAATCAGTGTTTTCACAAGCTCACAAATACGCAGTACTTTTAGGGACGTTAGGTGAGTCCCTATTTGGGACTGTTTCATGCAACCGGACACTGCAAATGGTCTATTGGGGTTTACGTAGTTGAAAGAAATTTTTTTCTGAGCCAGGAGTTATATCTCTGTACTCGCAACTCGATTCGAGAATTGACAAAATTGCATGGCACGCCGCGAGTACACTTACAGATTTGCAGACGAATTATGCGACATGATGTCCTAAATTTCGAGTCTAAGTCTAAGTCAATTCTTGAGTTCGGAGATTAGACCCTAGGTCATAGAGATTTAAACTTTAACGGCACACCGGCGCAAATGGAAATGACACAAAAATCATGTATGATACATCAAAATAAGGATAACACTTTGTCTACTGGTAATAAAGGCAAGATGCTTTGAGCTTGAAAAATCTTGAATCAAAAATGTCATACTTAGCGGCTAACAGCTGTACAGGGCCCGAAGTTTAATCTTTACACAAGAAACTCAAAATTACTTTCTTAGCATTTTCTGTTGTACTCTTATACGAGCACACGCTAACTGTCTACATTTCTGTGCTCGGGTACATTGTGGTGTACGTTCGTTGATAACTGCCAAATCCTTGTTTGCACTTGATGTCTCCAGCAATAAAACTAGAGCTTTTACTTGAAATCTAAAGTTTTCTTTCGAGTTGGTAGTTCGAATCTACAAGTCATTAAAAGCAAACGTGGACTAGACTGGCACTTATATGCGTAAACCATTATAACGGAGCACGAGCGCTAATGGACACTTATCTCGAGTTCGCTTTCAAGTAGAGCGGAATATGTCCAAAATTATTTTAAGTTAGGTTTTCGTTAGACCAAGGGTTCAGCAAAAGGCTACTGCGCTGTTGTCAAAGCGTAAAAATATGAATGACTTGCACGGAGTTCATTCTGACAGTTGTTTGCACTTTGGCGTGAACAGTGAAATCAGCAAAATTTCACTCGACTCGTGAAGCAGCCAGCTGAGTTCGTAGCCTACACCTCCCGTTATTCGTGTACTGTAGCAAAATTTCTCGGACGCGACACACCTTTTCACCAGCCTTCACACTGGCACACCACCTACCTGGCTTCTTTGTACCACCGTTCTTTTCTACTTGTTCATTTGTGGGATTTAGGCCTGTACACCGTAAGAGATCACCGACTTTGAAGGCGTCTACCAGACCGTCGCGACCATCCCAGAAATCAAACAGGTCGAATACTTCTTGTACATCTGAAAAGGAGGAAGCGATGAGTCTGCTTCAGTAGAGATTCAGTCATAGTCGCATTGAGGCACACATAAGATATCTAAAGATTAGTTATTAAACAAGCTTGGGTGAGATAAAATGGTTTCCCTTCCCCGTATCAACACCAAAAACGACATTACCACACCAACTAATCACAGAACATTAATTAGGAATTAACTGGGCTTACAGTGGCGGATTTAGAGGGGGGCCAAGGGGCCATACCCCCCTTAAAATTCTCCCAGATTCCATGTGGCAGCTCTGGGGTGGAAATGTCTGACGGCCAAAATCCTGGCTATACTCTGCCCTGCCCCCCACTCAAAATCCTGGATCCGCCCATGGCTTGCTTTTTTGAAAAAGTACTCTCGGGTTCGCTTGATTTTCATAACATCACTTCAATTTGATGTAGCTCGTAGGTCCCTCCCTAGATGGCACAAAACAGTCTTTAAACGGAATAGTATAGCGCACTCGAGGTCATTGGCCCTCAATTCTTGGCATAATTCAAACCTGCGCTGCAAAGGTTAAGAAATAAATCGTTGATTGGACTTTCAAAAGCTATGAGCAATGTTTAGATCGCTACAAACCATATTGCATGAAGAAAGCTTTTATGTCAAGTACTTTATTTGATTGGGCAAGGATATTCAGCGTTATTGTCCAAATCTGACGCACTGAATTCGCCTCCATCCCTCAGCTACGAACAGGATGATAGCGTGAGTATATTTAGCTGCCAATGAGGGCCGCCATGATGGTGAAACTCAATACCGCCGAGAGCTGCAGATCGTTTATCTTAGAAGACAACCAACTTTCCATATATGGCGCAGCACCGTCTGAGTCTGTCTTATTTATGACTTCAACAAGTCACCCACTCACCTCCTGAACAGACATAGTGCAGCAACGAACGCGATTCCTGCCCTTGAACGAATCCGTAAATAACCTACATTTGAACTCGGCTTCCGAATACCTCAACATGAATTCTATGAAATCGGAATATAATCATAAAGGCTTATGTGTTCAAACCGTGCAATATTCGTGTGAAAATACGATTCATCTGTATTTAACGTGGAAATATATATCCATTTGACCTCCGAGATGTGACAATCAACAGCAGATAGTTCAAAGAGGCTAGAAATAAAACGTGTACATACTAACGAGATAATTAAGTCCCAGTTAAATGTTTGATTCTACGAGCTGAGTTGACCACATGGGGATGAGAGCAGAATCAAAACGAAACTATGCATTGGCGATTTTTCCTAAAACCTCAGAACTCGAGATCCTCATGGACTACACTGGAATATAACATATGCATAAGCTCTGTGAGAGGAAAATTGATCTATAAGAGGATAACCACATAAAAGTATTTAATAAACGTTTAGTTATTGACAAGGATCCAAGCACAGCTCCACTTCAAACTGTTGAATCATGGAGCAAAACCATGACGTATTGTTTCAGGACTGAAACAAACAGTTACAAGCATTTCTGTGTTTTTAAGGCTACAAAATCGTAATTGGTTCGGTGGAAACATAAATTACCTTAAAGACCTACGCAGCAGTAATTAGCTAGGTGAAGCCGAAATCGCAAACTTCAAAGTGGAACAAATTAAATCAGGGCCGATGGATCTTCTCGTTGAACCAATCAATAAGCTCCATTCGGTCCATTGCTTTATCATACATAAATAGGAACGGTAACTCACCCTGTTAAGAAAAAAGGGTCCCACACAAAAAATAAACAAAAGCTACAATTCTTTTAAAAATGTCGATACTGTGGGGCTTCAGAGTCTCACGCAGCGCTAATTACCGCAGGTTAAATCGAAATCTAACGTTAAACTAGAATAACTAAAGATAGCGGGTCAATCTCTCCGTTGGTGACATCATCGAACTCCATTCGGCCCAAGTTTATCAAGTGCAAACAAGAACGCCAACTCGCCGTATAAAAGAACCACAGTAAAGATTTTCACCAAAACATAAACCATACAATGGTTTTAAAAATGACGCTGAATCATGGGGTTTTAAGTTTTAACCATGTTCTATTGTGAGATACACATGTGATGATACTGACCAATATCATAACACCCTAAACACACTACGTTGTATTTAGTCATTATAAACGTGATTTATGCAAATATTATAGACGTAATGGAGAGGCGCAATTCTACCTTAATCTGAAAGAAGTCGGTTGTATTCTGTTCTGATAACCTGCAACATTTCCTCAAGCTCGATCGTGAGAGGACACTTTCCATTGACCCAATTTGAAACAAAGGGGGAGGGTTAACCACAAAAAAAATGAATTATCCATTACCCGATATTTCACCACCACCCCGACCGTCACCATCAATGAGCTGGGACCGTGTCGCAGTTGTTTCAGGTAACCTGGACAACGTATTAAATGGTACTGAGATGTTTTCTGCAAAATGGTGAACGAGTGTTCCTCTCAATGAATTACTGTTTGTCGGCGTGAACATACCAATGAAAAGCGTTTCGAAGTGACCTCCACACACACATTATTTAGAGACATAGTAGAAGACAGGCATCCTGATTAGATTCTAAGTTTCAGTAGATCTCTGTTGATCGGAGGCTATGCCCTGAACTTTGTTGAAATAGCCAAGGATTATAAGGCGTTTAATATTGACTTAAGTTTTATTTACTGTCAGAGTGAAGGTACTTAGAACGGCAGCGAATTCGGGGCAAGAGCTGCCCAAATACCCAAAGAGTCCTACGAACAATACGATTTAAACGGGGCCACGATTTGTTCATGCTTGCTAAACACAACACAGTGATATCAACCACTGCAGCGTTTAATTCGAGCATGCGCAGGGCAAATTATACAAGACTAATAATATCTCCACCCAGAAACACACGGCAAGTATTCAGAAACCCACACAGAATATAGTCCAGTTTCCTTACACCCATCACTTATGTGTAAACAGCGTTTTCAATACCATAACCTTGATATTCACGGTGCCATCTTTCATTTACTAAACCTTGCAGAGTGTTGTAAAATACCAGTGATTTACAAGCATTTATTCAGAACTGCTTCATATTTTTCTTTGATGAGCAGAGTAATTTACAACGTACACGCAAGCCCAGACAAACACGAGCTGTCGAAATGAGTCAGATATATTAGCTTAATAGATTTCCACAAACGCGATGTTATGAATGTGTTTGCAGATTGTATATAAATAACACGGCTCGGCTATATCCCCTAAAATAATACAGATTATTGGCTGCACTGTGAAGATCGTTATTTATGTTGGTTCTTCACGAGAAAGAGCCTTGAGCGAGAGAGTTAGCGTGTGCCATATACGGGCACGATGCTCACCGGATAAGAGGATTGTTTCAGGAATGATCGTCAGAGGGCACCGACTCACCTGATCCGTTGTGTTTTGGCAGAAAAATATGGGTATCTACGAAAACGATAAATCGAAAGATTTGTTCTATTTTTTGAAAATGGTAATTCAGGACGCGGACTCTAATAACTATGAAATGCTACGTAAATTGATTAATAACTGTAGTTCATTCATTTCCTGATAAATAATAGAGATCCATCCTTCAGTTCTATTGAGCATTTGTCAATCAGTGTTTACGTGTAAGTCCGCTGGTCAGTCGTTAAAAACATGAACATTGTTCACACAAGGTATAACTTGCTTTCACCTGTGCGCGGTTGCAGGAAACAGTCCTAATAGGGACTTAACTGCGTTCCCTAAATTTTCAGCTACTTTTCGGCTTCTGTTTTAACTTAATTGCTGCGGTATTGCTTTAGTAAATAGCGAGAGTATATTGTACAGGGAAATATTGTTGAAAATAAACAGAAACCTTTTCATGCAATGTCCCAATTTAAGGACTTATCTGTTTTCATTGAAACAAGGACTCGCTCTTCAGAATACTATTAGAAAAGTCCCTAATATAGGTAAGTAATGGAACAATTTAAAAATGCTATGTCTCATTAAACTGTGAATATGCAAATGAAATACTAGTTTACAAACAATCCCGGGTCTTCCGGTGAACCGGAAACCATCCGAGAACCAGCTACCATTACAATCTCACGAAAGAGACTGTTTTTAAGTAAATGAGTATGGTAATATATCATCATTACCCTAATAAAACAAGGCACAGTTTTTGTTATTTGTTCAGTTCACTATCAAATAACGATTGCGTAATTTTTGGAATTACCAGGATTTTCTACATGTTCACACATGTTTTACAGGAAGTCACAAGGTGGCGCTTGCTACAAATTTAAATATTCACGATTTAATAAGACATAGCATCTTTAACATTAGCGGACAAAAATCCACAAATGCGCTGAAAACTTAGGGAACATAGTTGGCCTGTTTCATGCAACCGTCCATTGGAGTCCCTGGTAAAACGAACCTTCAAATACGCCGTCAATTCATTGGAAAATCGGCTGCTTAACCATACCAACACCTGTTGATGATTAGCGGAAACAGGATGACAACGCAGGGACACCTGGGAAAACCACATTCCCGAACAGGTCAAAACATTGTCCTTAAACTGCAGCCCATAAGCAATTAAGAATGAACTCATTGCGTTGATCGAATCAAATATCAACACTTGGTCTGCTAAAGCACAGATTGCTGGCATCGAAGTTTCTAAGATCCGATAGACATGATGCTAATTAAATGCAGAAGGCACGGAACTACATTTCTATTAGTTTGCACCCTTTACGGTAGAAGCTTTCGTTTCCGACTGGTCTCTTCGCAAATCACGCAACGTTCATTACGAGAATACATTGTCATTTTTCAGGGCAGTTTTTAAATTAAATAAGTTGCACTGTTTTACAAGCATTTCGTAATGCCAATAATTGTTTAAAATTAAAATACTTTAACATCATTTCCAAGAAGCACAAGGAGGCGCGGAATTCTACCCGTAATATTAAGGACAAGCGACTTGATATTGAGAACCAAATACGACCGCAGCGTTCTCGCATTTGGGTTACAGATTGGCCAAGTAGTCTCGGCCACTTATCATAACATTTTGCTGACGTTAATAAAAACAGGAGTAATCATACGGTCATTATCTGCTCGCAAGAACCAGCATTCCATAAACAAGGCGGTATTTGTCTGTTGAACTAAGACTCGTGTATATAGGACTGCGGCATTCTACTTCACCGAATAAGTTTGACCTGACGTGGGAATCAAAAACACAATGGTAGAAATAGATAGGTTAACCAGACAAAAGAGTCGTCTAAATTAGGAAACAGGTGACTTATAAAACGCCATGGGTGACTAATTTAGACATTGATTTTTAAAAATTATGAAAACGCGAATTATTTCTTCTCGAATTCATACACGAAAAATCGTGTTTCGCTAACTCTGCGACATCTAAAACACATCTACTTTTCAAGAGGTCAAATCATCATGGACTCCTAAGCTAAACTGTTTAATTGTTCCCGAAGTAATCGCACCACTAGCAAAGATGTTATAGTATCTTTGCCACTAGGTACTCCAATCACCTCAAATGTCAGCGTGGCTACTTTGTAAACAAGTTTGACTCACGACACGATTGGGTATAACAAAAGATTGTATTTAAACAAGATAAATATTTGCAACAGAGGGAGCAAATTGTGGATAATTCTTAAAATAACGTTCTGTATTCCCATAATAACTGAAAGAATTTTGGCAAAAGCACATCTGAAATATTTTCGTGTTTTTCTTCTACTCAAAATGACGTCGAAACTACTATCAATTAACTGTAACTATGACAACATGTTAAACGTTGGTACACCCTCGCATAAACTGCGCAGCTGTTAAACATCAGCGCATCCCAAGCACCTTAATTAGCTTCGCAAAGGTCAAGAAGGGGTCAACGATCTATATTTGCATATTCGCTGTTATCAATCCATCACTCAAGACCATTCAGTGGGAGCACATCCGGTCATTCTGAAGGGCAGCCAGAACAACGTGGAAGAAAGATAAAACAACTCAACGAAAATGGTGCGATGAAATGGCTAATTTCTCGCAGACAGCATTTCGGCAACCTGGTATGAAAAATCGTAAACAAAACAACACACGGAATTGGTTATCGTTTACAAGGTTTGGCAGACGACAGAAAGGAAATCGCAAGCTACGAAAAGCACGTTTAACCTCATAGGTGCCATGGAGACCTAACTGAAAACGTCGCACAGGTAGCTTTGTCAAGTTCAACAGAATAAATCCATCTGCAATACGCTGCAATTGAGGGCAATCAGTATTGTACTGTAGATTTGCAAAAATTCTGCGTGGGCTTAATATGTCAAGGGACATTAAAATAGAATATCTCGACCATAGCTTAACTACGAAAATAATGATTTTCAGCGGCTCGTCCTCGCATGACCACCATCGTGTACACGCCCATTTTCCACCGTTAATAATTCTACGAGGGTTGTCTTACGGGAGTAAACACTAGCTTTTTGTAAAGCGATTTGTCCAAACCACTTCACTTGTTTACTCCGCGTCTTTACCAAGATCACATAATTTACTTTATATGGTGGTCATATTATGCATAACAGTCCTGCAAAACTATAACAATAGGAATGTGCGGACTGGTCATTCTCGTTTGACAAGGCCATAGAAAGTAGTCTTCAGGAATTTTCATGACAATAATTACTGACGAATTAAATAGCACAAGGAGCAAAATAAAACAATTTCACGTATTCGTCTTTTACTGCGTAATGCCCCCCAATACGCACATCATTCACCGGGAGTGATTACTACACATTAGCTTGTATGGTGATAACTTCTATACAGCATTCAACTTAATCCAAATCTAATCTTAAAACACTTAGCGCAGGGAAACAAAAGCCAATATGTTGTACCCAAGAATCCCTTATATTGGTTCCTAGGTTGCACCAATTATTGGTGACTATTAGATAATTCCAAATCCCATCATCACTGTCACAGATTTTCTCAGTTTGCACCCGGCGCTTTCGGCCGAGTACACGCCCATCACAATCATATTTACCACACTCGCACAACCCCCATCCCAATTACCTTCAAGTTCACTGGGTGACATATCGTGCGCCATATTTGAACTCAAGTCCTACGTTTCTGGAATGATCGGAAAAACTTTGGCCACGACAGCGCGACTGTTGTAGATGACTGTTCGGCAAAGTTTTAACGAAGGAGATTCAGCTCGCAGCTCTCAAACCACTAGCATACCACACTGCAGCTCCCTAACAAGGAGTAAATAATTGTGGCCCTGTACACGGTATATTTAAATAAACATTAAATCTCCTCGTGGAACTTTCCTTTATGACTCCGGTGGGACGACATGAGCTTGGGGTATTTTGGAAGTAACAGGAGAGTCAGTTATCTTAAAACGGGTCTAACGTCTTGCAGCACAGGGTTGACACAAGGGTCTCAAAAACATTCCTGTATACTTCAAACAAAATTCAAGGCATCTGACCCAATATTTGACGACAACGCTAAATTCAATAGTATTCCGTACACCCCTTTTGACAGTAATGTCCGTTGCTCCCAATCTCAGAACCTCAAAGTACTTCAGCGGCATTAATTTGAACTGTCTTCATTCCTTTAACAGCAAAAGCTTGCTGCCTTATCATCAAATTCAGAAAGCTGGTTGGGTTAGGAAGACTCACATTCATCTTACCTAGGTACTGCACCATTAGACAACCGTTTAGTGATAATTAGCGTTTATCTCTTCAAAGAATTTCTGTGACATGGCTCGTACAAAAGATCTAACGATAAAATTGGCAGTCCGTTATACGTTTATGGCATTTTGTGTATTGGCAACGCGAATTCTGCCAATTTAGGCTGGAGTACCCAAATAGGTATTGGAGAATTTAGATAGCATACAATACACAATGCTCAATTGCTCGTATGACGTCGCAGTTCCGCAAGCCTATTGCCAACGAATGAGATAGGTTTAATAACGGGCCATTTTAGTAGCCTGTAAAGATTGTTTTAATGTATATTTTTAACCATAAATTTCCAATACCACAGGGAATTCTATAAAAACGAAAAACTCGTAATTTCACGACAGCATCTTTTGAACGACATATAAATGTATTCTGGAGATAGGTCATTAACTAAGTTTAGTTCAGCACTAGGGTAGTCCCAGTGACGGCCACAAAATAATCCTGAGAGGCGTTACGCGCATGATACCTATGCACCAAAACTAACCCTTTACATTAAATAATTTTCTATTGGTATGTTTATTTTCTCAAGCAATTGTTTTACTTAGTGTTTGAAAGTTAGTATAGTGTAGTACATGTTGGTTACCACTATTGTGCGCAGTGTTATTCTAGCATATGTGCTTACGATGAGTTGGGTGTCTAAAAGCTAAGTAGACTAAAGAGAAAACTGGAAGTCGCAGATGAAGGGTTATCATGTAGAGCCACCTAACGACGGAATATGAAAACTATCCTTATCCAGCAAATGAAGGGAAATAATTGAATGATTAAGCAATCACCAAGATTGGTATTCGTCCCTCAAATGAGGTTATAAAAGACACTTGCGTAGATGTCCTTCATATCACTTGCGCATGCGTGCTAATTAATTAGCACAAGGTGTTATTAATTAGCAGCCTTGTGACGTCATCAAGGTAATGAGGTGAATCGAATCGGCTGCTGCCTGAATTTCAACTTGAGGATATATGTAAACCAAGTGGAGAGTCCTTTCGTTAGTATTCCAGAAGGAATATACAGAAGAAGAATTTCACCAGTTTCACTTCTACTCAAAAGCACATACCGTCAATTTCGTCTTGGCTGATGTCACTCTGAAAACAAAAAATAAATCACATAACAAGGAGTTAAAAACACAAATTAATTACGTAAACACGAACACATGACTTACTGCAGGCGATCGCCTGCATCACGACGATCGCTACAGCATTTTCATCTCTGCTTTTTTGAGAATTCATAAAATTTTACAGTGCAATAACAAAACTTAGTTACTCACCATGTTGCTAAGGATGATTTAAAACTGCGCTGCTTACTGACAGAGAAGTTCGCGTAACTCTGTGCTTCAAGATGGAATGATAATTATGTATGAGGCCGAATATCTTGCTAGGGGGCGCTTAAATAAGTCCACGCCCACTACACGACAGGGTGACCAGGTGCTGCGCATCACTTTGTCGAAATCCACAAAACATTTAACTATACATCCTTGCGAAATTGTTTAACCATTTCACTTTCTTCTGGGACCTAGTACAAGCAACCAGTCGCTTTTTAAGATTATTGCTTTTTCCACGCCTCAGGTGTGGTCTCCCCAACAACCTGGTCTCCCTGCGACAAAGTCTGCTAGTCCTATCCAAAAAAGGCCCAATGTTCCCGTTTGTACACGCAGAGTAATTTATACGGCAGATAAGCACAGAGCCAAGGAACTTGATACTCCAAGCTTTGCCCAGATGCGCTTTGCACTATATTGGAACCGAGCTAATTCATCACATATACCGCGAGTAAATATACGACATTACTGATTGGCGCGGACTGATGGTGGCCGGAATAAAGAAGTCGAGCATACAACACAAAACTCACCATCCAACACCAATGAGTCTGTGCCTTTTTCAATTTGAAGGAATTTTAGCACACGCAAGCTGTGCTGTGTTGCGTATTTTAACTGACCTATTTCTTAGTGACAAGCACCAACTTAAAAAGCAGGCCTACACAGACGTACACAAAACGCCAAAATGTTAAAAGCGGAATGATTCATGTTTTTATTTGGTCTACGTCATGGTAGCGACACGAACTGTTCTTGCAGATTAACATTCTTGGATTCAACAATCCATGTCAAGTTCACAATTAAATTAAGCGACCAAGTTAATGCTGGGATTTCGAGACCTGATGAACCAGCTGCCAGGTCAATGTGCTAAGCAGGCAATACATAGAAATTAAGTAACGCACAACGGTTTCCTGCTTATGAAAGACAGCATTCGTACATGAAGCGCATGCATATTAATCAGGTAGGAAGGGGCAGAGGGAGGGGGAGCGACGGAGGGGG